>JBCEWE010000454.1:1640000-1762500 GCA_039877035.1 Silurus lanzhouensis
CTACCTGCCAAAGTATGAATTAGCAAAGGACAGTAATAAGACGGAGATTTTGCTCATCGGCCCAAAAACTAGTATACAGAAACTCCAGCATCTCAACCTGCATTTAGACGGATGTTCTGTAACCACTAGCTCAACGGTAAAAAACCTGGGAGTTATTTTAGACAGCGACTTGTCTTTTAAATATCATATCAACCAAGTTACAAAAACAGCCTTCTTTCACCTTAGAAATATTTCTAAGTTAAAAAAAATGTTATCTATATCTGATGCTGAGAATCTCGTCCATGCGTTCATTACCTCCAGAATAGATTACTGTAATGCATTACTAGGTGGATGTCCTGCATCATTATTAAACAAGCTTCAGTTAGTCCAGAATGCAGCAGCCAGAGTTCTTACAAGGTCAAGAAAATATGATCACATAACCCCGATCTTATCATCCCTGCACTGGCTTCCTGTTAAGTTTCGAATAGACTACAAACTATTACTTCTCACTTATAAAGCACTAAATGGTTCGGCTCCCACGTACCTATCTAGTCTTTTAACACACTACAATCCGCCACGCTCCCTAAGATCTCAAAACTCTGGACTTCTAGTAGTTCCTAGAATAGCAAAGTAGATGCCGAACTCGCAAACATCCCGAACCATCTTGAGACGTACCAGTGCCAACTGGATCCCACTACATGTGTGGAGTTTTGACATTGGACCTCCTGGAGTGTTTAAAGACTCTGGCATGGAGAAGCTGATGCTGGATCTGTGATGATCACAAATGCTGAGCTCATAAAACTAGGAGCTACTAACCATATAGACTGTATAAGACTGTAGGAAGAACATTACTTATAATCTTATACTCCAGTGCTCATGTTAGTTTTCACTCTCCAGTGTTCTGTACTGTTTAAAGATTTATGATCACACTCTTGATGTCACCCAAATGAGGATGGGTTCCCCTTTTGAGTCTGGTTCCTCATAACATCTAGGGGAGTTTTTCCTTGCCACAGTTGCCACGGCTTGCTCATCAGGGATAAACACACACCATTCACCTTAACTGTTGATTTCTGTAAAGCTGCTTTGAGACAATGTCTGTTGTGAAAAGCGCTATAGAAATAAACTTGACTTGACTTGACTTGACTTGACTTGACTTGACAGTCCGAATGCTCTGCAACTCCTGCTTAGGTGCTGGAGAACAAAACACTTTGTTTCCTCCAAGACGCAAAGCAACCATGCTGTCAAAGTCAATTATGGCTTACTAGAGCATCGAGCCGTCAAGAACAACTCTCGTCTGAAGGGATTTGATGTGACTGTTGTGCACATTTACCTCATCAAAGCCAGGCTTATTCTTTCCGGGACTGGCGTTTATAACCGTTATACATTGAGAGAGTGAGATAACAGTATCTGCTGAAAAGAGCAGTGAAATTCTAATTAAACATCTTATCCATAGCAGCGAATAATACAACTCAGAAATAAAACATTCCATGTATTATAATAAGTAATACAAGAAGTAATAATAAATTTGTAAGCTTAATAAAATGCAATACATTTTTCTTTGTAAGAAAAGCCCTGATTAGTGCTACGCTGTAGCGGGACACATGAATAATGTTCCAAATGTGATTCTTTCCAAACTGTTGCTAACTGCACCCCAGACTTCCTCACCCTACATCAGTACTTAATTTTACTAATACCCTTCACAAGCACACTTCAAAATCTGGTGGAACATTTTTCCAGAGGAATGAAGGTTATTATAACAGCAAAATGTGACATGGGATGTTGAAAATTTTATCTAGTTCATGTTTCTCAACTTCAGTCCTTTTTTATTTAAATAACATTCAAATAAATGTCTTTCGATGTGTCTTTCGAATGTCTTTTCTAACCCACTTTGTTATGCATTAAAAAGTTATAATTAATTAATGCTGACGTTTAACATGTGTTACTGTTAACCCAATGCAGTTAATAATGTTAGCTAAGAGAATGTTCAATGATCTAAATGACAGCAGTGTTTGAGTCAAAATCTCTGGTCGATTTCAGGTACATTCAGGGATTTAATATATATTGTATTCAAGCAGTTTTTCTATCAGAATGTCGGTGTTTAAATTTACACATAAACTCCTGAAACTCTATCTAAAACTATGGATCAGGCTTCATTTAAACAATGATACAGTGTAGAACATCTGGTTTGATGGTCACCCCTAGTAAAACTTCCAAATTAGACAAGTTTTATAATTGGAATTGTCTTTATGTTTTAGTGGAGAGTCATTTTTCAGGTGCTAACATAAAAAAGGAGCAGAACAGTGCAAACTGTAGGGGGATCTTACAATAAGGATGAGTCAAACATCACATTTTGTCACATTCATCATTCAACATGTAACAACCTTAATCAATTTCTTTTCTCACATGCTCTTATAATACGTCATCTGCATTCACTAAGGCTTTCCTTTTTAATCTGCTTTAAGATCATTTCTTTTGTACGTTAAATACACAAAGATGAACAGAAGCATCTGAGACCTGTTGTAAAACACACATTTTTAAAAATAAGTCTGAAACTTTTACATCACATTATGGTCCAAAAGTTTGGTATTAAATAGGATTGATAAAAACTAGTATACAATACTGAGATAAAAATGACTTTTATAATATTACTAGATTAAATGTACTGATCCAATCCCTAGGACTGGTGAAAAATTCAGTCCTCTCTCTCGCTCTCTCTCTCTCTCTCCATATATATATATATATATATATATATATATATATATATATAGACTAAAGAGAGTTAATTCTGATTTTCTAAAATTACATCTATAAAACTAAAATCATTCCCTGGTTAATGATTTTATTTATTAAAATAATACATGCTTCTGATGTTTGTCTGTTCCTATTTTCACCACAGCTTTTATAGTAAGAAGCAGACTTATTTGTTGTTCAACACATTGTAAACCCAGGCATATTCACAGTCTACGATAAATCAGAGATGTGAACGTTAAAGCAAAACTCCACCAAAGTGACAAAAAACGACTATTGGAAACCACAGTGAACACGGCACCCCCATTTCCCCCCGGTTCACCACCATTTTGAACTGCTTTCCTCTAGTGCTCATACCAGTACCTCGTGCAAAATGTGAACAAATGCAATTAATATAATATAGCAATTTGTTTATTATTACGTTGCATTAATGTCCACATTTTCTATGCACTACTTTTCACTTGCACATACCTATATATAAAATCTGTCAATTTTGCATATGCCATTTTGATTCTTCTGTACCTAGAAGCTTCTGTCACCAAAACAAATGACTTGTGTGTGTGTGTGTGTGTGTGTGTGTGTGTGTGTGTGTGTGTGTGTGTGTGTGTGTGTGTGTGTGTGTTAGCACAATTGGCAATAAAACGCTTTTTGATTATGAAATATGCTATGATATATTAAATGCATCTTGTAACCAAAAATGACCTAGACAAGGATGAGATAATAATAATAATAATAATAATAATAATAATAATAATAATAATAATAATATTAAATTTATATTACTATTGATTCAATAATGGCATGTAATATCAGTGGCCAAATGCCACTTTAAATTATAGCATCTAAATCAGCATTAGCGCATGTAAGACTGTTCAGCGCAATGGTCTCTATCATCCAATAAAGCTTTGCCTAGGTCATGTCCGCTGACCAGATGACAGACTAATCTCCCAGCATGGATTGCTGCTGAGCATCTGTGCCAAGATCATGATTATCATGATAAAGTTTATTGCTCTCAGCAAGGGTCATATCACCCTCCTAGTGAATTGGAACACCACAACTATATTGGAAAACCATCATGTTTCTTCAAAGCCACATCCAAAATTTCATGAAAAGCTCTGTGTCTTCAGCAAAAAGAGCAAAAAGTACCCAGGGATGTCTCACTAGGTCATCCTTTTTATTTTATAACACAATTGAAATCATATCCGATGGCACAAAGTTGCCCCAAATATATATTATGGCTTTTATTATTAATAAAACAATATTTATCGAAACAGACACATATTGTTTTCTATGCTCAGAAACAATCCTGATAGCAGAACTGTGTGCCCAGATGGAAATGTAAATAAATAATGAAGATACAGCAAATAATTTTTTTGTTCAGGACACAGGGAAAATTAGGGTAGTTAAGCAGTAAAAAAAAAATCTGTATTTTTGAGACATATAGCAAAATGGCAACAGTTGATTATACTGGAAAATTTGAAACAATTTCTATCTACTTTTGTATGAAAAGATGCAAGGTTTGGGCTTAAGTTTAATTTGCAAGAATCTAATTTCCAACCATGTTACTCCTGATTGTTCCATACAAATCTCTCATGCAAAAAGTATATGTAAAAAAAAAGGAAAATGCTGGTGGAATTAATCATACCTTAAACTCCTTCTCGATGTTGGCCAGTTTGGCTAGCTCGTTGCTGAGCTCCAGTGCGGTAAGAACAGGGTCTTCACTGGAGAGTGAGAGGTACGCCGGGCTGGCCAGACCGCGGTATGCGTTGATTCTGGACCTGGAGAGACTGAACGAGTCTTTCCTGTGTTTCTCAGTACAGTCGGCGCACTTGCAGAAGTAGTCGTGCGGCCGCTCGATGCGCGCCCCTTTCAGCAGCAGCATGTGCACCACGTCGTACTTGTGGCAGTGGGCAGCTAGGATGATGGCTGTGATGTCTGGCGAGAAGCGAGTGCCGTCTTCGTCGTATGAATAAAAGTCGTCGTCCTGCAGCTCGCATGGGCTGCACGTGAGCCTCTCTCCACCAGCAAAAGACGGGTGACCCAGCAGTGCCTCCACAATGCGCACATAGCCCTTGGAGATGGCCAGCAGGAGGGCATCGCCAACACGTGCCAGGTTCTCGCTCCGCAAGAGCAGCTCAGTCACTTCCAGGTGCTCGTTTCCTACGGCCAACTGCAGCCCATTTTGGCCCATGTAGTCCACACAGTTCACGTTAAGGGTGGGTGACTCCTCCAGCATCTTACGCACTACCGGGATGTTGCCGTACTCAGCCGCATCAAGGAAGCGCTCCTCCTCGGCTGTCAGGTTGCTTCCACGCGCATTAAACATGAACGCAGGGCCACGAACTGCCTGCCGACGTCCCTTCTCACGCTGCAGGGTCATCCTCCGTGCCGGAAAAGAGTCCAGTGTTTTCCTGGAAGAAGAAATAAACAGTCGATTTGCACCTTGTAAGGAAAAGCTTGTATGTCTAAAGACTTTTGCCGTACTAAGATGAACCTTCCAGAAGGTGGAAATTCATGTGAGTGGGAAAAGAGATCTGTATTTCCCTCGCCTGCTTTTGTCTAATATGCTAATCCATGTTGACATTGTCCCATCAGGTAGCCACCTCTGAGAAGGAGCAGATGATTGGCATTTGGTTTGGACTATTAACTCCCAGGGGAGGTCTGGTGACAGATGAAGTGAGCGCAGCGAGAGCAGAAGTCTTGGGAAAGATCCCTGCAGATAGTGCAAACTCCTTCAGGTTTTTAATAGCTTTTTAATAAAACACAACAGATGCTACAGGTGGATGCCTTATCACAGCTCCTTCTGTGCCAATTTTGGGTAACTTTTATGAACACAAGCATACAAGAGGGAACAACACAATATTTTGCGTTTACTTTCATGAAAAGTGTTGTTGTCAAGAAACCTTAAAGGGGATCAGGATCAAAAGTGAATTCAGGATAGTCTGAATAAAACCAGATAGTGGGATTATAAATCATTATAGTACGCCTTCATTTCTACATCCAACAACAGTTTATATTTGGATTAGCAGCTAAAATGTGGAAAGACATCTATATATTCCCATCTTCTGTACATTCCTGAGGGGAAAAAGGGAAAAAGAGAGATTTCCCTTTGATTTCCGTAAAGACTTGTGAATGAACTTGCAGTTTTTTTTAAAGAAAGAAGTCAATATTGTTCCAGTAACAGTTGGTGAACAGGTGAAACTTTTTGTGAACGAAACTAAGGAATTTTGAATTGTAATTTTAGCTTTAATTAAAAGTAGACTATATAAACGAATTTCTTCGTTTCTAGCTTCTTATCAAACATTTCACTGCAGCAAAAGTAAGTAAATAGCGGCACAGGAAAGTCTCAGGAGTGTATTTACTTCATTCTTCAATTTTCCTACCAGTGATTTGTTGTTTAGATCATTAAAATGAATATTTTGCCAATTAAGGATTGCGCAATTTTTTGTTTGGCTAGTAATATACTTACTGATGAGATGCTCTCAACTACATGTTAACTTTAAAATCAGTACTTGGTATGTGCAAAGTTAATAATGTTATCTGTGGTATACAAACTGTCCGAATATAGTGATACAATTCTTTTATTCCTGATAGAAAGCACCTGCATTTCGTCTGATTTTCATCTGCAAATACATAATATCAGGAGGCCTATACATGGATACTGACTTACATTACTATTATTTAATAATAACAAATATTGAGACAAAACAGAAGTAAAAATGTGTCTAAATACCAAAAAATATGAATCCTAATTTAAAGTAAAACTTGCTTAGTCAGCAAAGTATCAAAAATGTTACATTTAGTGTACATGTATTCAAATTTGCAGTACATAAGCAAAAAAACTAATGATTTCAACTAAATAAAAAAATCAGGACATGGTAAAAATGTGATTATTTAGATGAGTTAATTTATATCATAATCACTCATACTAAATTGTGAAAATTTGTTTTTTAAATGTTTTTTTTTATTATAAAATTTCTAATACAATAAATAGTGTTCTTTAAAATTACTTTAATGTATAAAGAGCAAGTAAGAAAACCAATGAATAAAGTTACAATGCATACTGAAGATGTCAGACTATTTGTTTTTTTTGTATTTGCTCATATACCAAAATGCAAATCTAAGATCGGTAAAATAACCGATACCAGTATTTTCAGAGTTTTGATTATATGATTACCCTTAGACTATGTCCAATGTATTTACCCCTTCCTACTAGTGGTATCCAGTTCAAGGTAAAATATAGAGTAGGATACAAAAGTCTTTAAAATTAAAAGTTTCTCTTAGATCAAGGTTCAAGTGAGTATAATTTTTTTTTCAATATAGTATAGATTTGGTCTAAAATGAATCATGTAATGAATTAATTTTACATGAATAAAATAATCATGTATTGAAATTATGTATTCAATTAGAAAATTCAAAGTCAAACAGAATCAGACTTTTGGCCCCCACTGTACTCCAATTATCAAATATTTCCACTGTACACTTACGCATGTTTTTTGTTTATATACACCAGTGATAAAAAAAGATGTTTGTGAATAATTAACACTAATTAGAAATACATTCTGAGTCTCAAGAGTCCATCAGCTCCTCTACAAGAGCCTCGGTGGAGTAGGGAACTGTATTATTGAGAGCAGAATGGCACACACTCTCATCCCAGTTTATCGTCTCTTCACTGCCAAGTGGCTTAGGACAAAAGACTCATTAAACTTGGAATCAGATGTGAACATTTACAGTGCTATCAACAGCCAATTTAGACCAATATAAAAGTTTGTATCAATTTACTCCACAGCTTCATTTGTGCATTTCATTCTGGTAAAGACAGTGTTCTGTATTGTTGAAAGATTTATGAGCACACTCTTGATGTCACCCAAATGAGGATGGGTTCCCCTTTTGAGTCTGGTTCCTCTCAAGGTTTCTTCCTCATAACACCTCAAAAGAGTTTTTCCTTGCCGCAGTCGCCACGGCTGCTCATCAGGGATAAATACACAGCATTCACTTTAACTGTTGATTTCTGTAAAGCTGCTTTGAGACAATGTCTGTTGTGAAAAGCGCTATAGAAATAAACTTGACTTGATCTGACTAGAGACAATTTTGCAAATACGCGTTAAACTTTTCTGTATGAATTTATTCATTATACATTATATATTCAAAAAGCATTGTGAAAATATCCACTGTGTTGTTTCTCTCCTCCACATAAAGGTTAATAAAAGCTCATGTAGCTACTGTATGTCTTTGCACATTTGGACCATGTACTCACTTTCTGCCTCAGGCAACTTATATAACTGTATTATTCCACATTAATGTTCTATATCTGTGGTAGTGTACATTTCATTTAATATTTATACTTAGGTTATTCATTGAATAATGAATAACCGTTGGTGTATCTGTTTGTTTGTTTGTTTATCTTCATGCAGTGTTACAGTTACATTTATGGAATTTGGCACATGCCCTAATCAAGAGCAACTTACATTTATCTTATTCATACAAATGAGCAGTTGAGGGTTAAAGGCCGTCTCAGGGGCCCAGCATTGAGAGCTTAGTGGTGGTGGGATTTGAACTCATGCCCAGCATATTTATTGCATTTTGTAATGTTATTGTTCATTTTTGTCTGCTTACTTACAATACATAAAAACAAAATACATAAACGTACAAAACACACATGAAATAAAAAAATAATAATAATAAATACCTATTTTATACATTATGAACTTCTTCAGCAGTTTGAGCTACAGTAACTCGTCTGTTGGTCCAGCCTTTGCTCCCCACGTGAATTAATAAACCATGTCTGCCCACGACCCTGTGGTCGGTTCACCACTGTTCCTAGATAGATACTGACCACTGCAGACCAGGAACATCCCACAAGAGCTGCAGTTTTGGAGATGCTCTGACCCAGTCGTCTAGACATCACAATTTGTTCCTTCTGAAATTCACTCAAATTCTTACACCACTTTTGTGTGCTGCCTGTCATGATGAAGAGATAATCAGTGTTGTTCTATATATATATATATATACACACACATCTGCACTGCACATTGAATAGGGATTTTCGTTATTTATTAAAGTTGTTTTATGTATTCCCCTCTGTTGTTTTTAGGTTTGTACTTTGTGCTAACAAATACATTTGAAAAGGAATTGCACTAAATTAAATTTAATTATACAACTTTATTCAGAAGAACCAAAAATATGATCAATACTTATTACACCCAAACTACACATGGATTTTTTCCTGAAGACGTAAACCCGACCGACCACATCTTCTCAATCTGCTGCTTATTCTTCATTACAGCGCTGCAGAACACACTCAGAGCAATGTGTTATCACCTTCTCCGTTCTGCATGCACAAGCTCTTTTTTTCTCTCTCTCTCTCTCTCTCTCTCTCTCTCTCTCTCTCTCTCTCTCTCTCTCTCTCTCTCTCGCTCTCTTTCTCTCTTTCTCTCTCACACACACACACACACACACACACACACACACACACACACACACACACACACACACACACACACACACAAACACACCCACACACAAAATCAAACCCCTGATGTGATAATGGAGACTGAATGTGGTTGAGAGCAACACGTCAAAAGTGGATTTCTACAGGTATTTGTTGAAATCCATAGCGAGTATAATCAAGGCACCTCTGAGGCCTCAGCTAGGGGTCTTAACCCTTGTGCACATTCTCTTGATTGGCTTGAGATTTGATTCATAATTGAGAACTTTTTAAATTTATAAGCCTGATAGTAAACAAATTCCTAATAATCACAACCAAAGATGGCCAGCTTTCTCCACCTTGCCCCTATGAGACAAATTTTTACATAAGTATTACAAGAATTTAGATAATTTAGATGAAAACGGCTTGAGGTGTTATATATACTTATAAGAATGACCAAATCTTTAACATTTAAAGGAGGGAGTCTCCATTTGTAAATCAACGTAAGACTAGGAGCAAGGCAAATACATTTATGATAAATTGACAAAAGCTTGACAATGACACCCAAAGAAACTCAAGTGAATTATAAAGTTATTAAATAGGAGTAACAAAGAAAAGGCTTGTGTGATCAGTGATATGTGACAAGGTCATGTCTAGTGCAGCAGCTGATGGCCAATGTAGTTCAGTTCAAGGTATTTTGTTTTACACGACATGAACAAAATAATTGGGGCCCTGACTTTTCCTCTGTATGTGGTTCTTTCAACCAAACTGTTTCTACAAAGTTGAAGGCACTCAGTTGTACAGGATATCTTTGAATGCAATAGACTTAAACTCCTCCTTCAGTTGAACTAAGAGACCCAACCCTGTTCCAGCAGGACAATGCGCCTGTGCACAAATCCAGCTTCATTAATTAAATATACTTTATATGGTTTAGATTGGAAGATCTTGAGTATCCTACAATAGAGTTCTGACCTCAGCCCTTTTTGAACACCCCAGGCCTCATCACCCTTAAGCAGTATCTGGCTTTACTAACACACTTTTGGCTGAATAAGAACAAATCTCCACAACCACCCACAAAAATCTGGTGAAACATCTTCCCATAAGAGTGGAGGTCTAAAATGGGAATTGGGGACTAAATGTGGAATGGAATGTTGAAAAGCACATACAAATCTTATGGGTTAGTGTCCACAAATGTTTGTTCATATAGTGTATGTGATTCCTTAATTATATAACATAATTTTTAGTTCTGCTGTAGATAGAAACAACATGGTATGTGGATGCCACAAATGTCTTTATAAACCTTATCTACCCAAGTAATACTTTTTATCATGCAATTAAAAGTGACACATTTCGAGCTATTATTATTTTTTTATATGAGGATTTAAGTCATTTTCTATGGCCAGTGAAAGCATTGTCTTTGCGCTGGACTATGCTCTCATACTGCAAGATCAGTAGCGACATATTCCTTTTGCTCTACATCGCACTGTCATACCGTATTAAACATATAAATACGTAGATTAAAGTAAAATAGTTTATAAAATAGTAAAAGCATTGTTGACACTTTCACACTAGTAGCAGTGTGAAGCAGTGCTTCGGGATTAGAATAAGAGCTTTATTTAAAAAAATGAGAGACCAGCCTTCATTACTGTGAAAAAAGAATCGATTGATAATAATCATGCAGCTCATTACTCACTCCAAACTGCCGTTTAATAAAATATAATCTGTCTTACAAGCTGAAATTGTGCTACTACGAAAAGGCACAAAGACGCAGATCATGAGTGAAGTTACAGTGAAATAATCTTCCCTGTATCCATATTTGCCTGGAGAGCAGGTACATAAGTATAACTGACAGTAAGTGAGCCGTAGGAATAAGACTAATGGCCATGTGATATAATGATGTATTACACCACACAGTGTTCCCATTTCCCCAAATATGATTATTTTTGTTTATCACATGTTGGCTCACAGAGAAACAATATTACACCTACACTGAGAAGATGAATTGATGATCAACACATGAGAGTGCTACAGATATAAAAATGTCCCATAGGACAGTGCCAGCCTAACACCTGATATAGAAGCAGCAAGATTACTTCCTGCTTGCCTTTGGCTTGTTTCCAATCTTTATTCATTATGAGATATCCCATATTACGACTGTTGTGTCTAATTTGTCACCTGTATCTTATTTTGTTGTGGCTTTACAGTTTTTGAATCCTGCTGCTGCATGAAATCCATGTGCAAAAATCTGATCTTGCTTCTTTTATTTATTCTATGTTTTTTTATTTTTTTATTTCTTCTCATAATTTCCTCATAATCTATAATTAATATGATGCTATTACAGCAATTTATGAAAATTCTAATTAAAGACTCCACATTACCTTTGTGTAAAAGTTATTTTTGTGTTAAAAGTATTAAATACATGACAAGCTCTACAAGCACAAAAAAAGAAAAAGAAAAAAAGATGGTTGTTGTGGACAGCATAAGAATGAAAACAAACTTAGCAAAATGTGGCCTGTCTGTTAACTATGCTTCTCTTTTTTGGAAATTTTTTAATTATGAAGGAGAATAATCAACAAGACGTTTCCTATCAAAAAACCTTCTTGAAGTTAAAACATGCCTTAGACTGATGCTATATATATATAATCCTGAAGCCCAGCTCTACATCACTACTTAAGTTGTTTTCTTTGTTACAGAGCCCCAATTCATGCAAGAGCACACATGATTTCAGTTTAGCCAAAATCCTTAAAAACAACTGCTCCACCAATAGAGCCAAGTTGTCCACTATATTGTCCAACACAAAGTATACCAAGACACCTGCTCCTCCAAGATTTCCATGACAACTGCTCTACCAAGAGTTCCACCTAGGTGCTCAATCTTCTAAATCTACCTCCACATTAATCCAGATTAAAGTTATTTTTTTTCTCACATTGAGCTTTTTTTTAAATAAATTTGAAGAAAATTTTTTTTTTTGCATTGTAGTAGAATAAGAAAATGAGGTCTTTGTCTGTCCATTTAAAAACACCTGTGCCTTTCGTCACCATTGCTGCTTCAATCACTGAGATAGAAATAAATAAATGCCTGGCAGAAATGAAACATGCTCCACAAGAAGTGCCAGAATTCCTGCTCTATCTCTAAAAGCAAAAAAGACACCTGCACCAAGAGCCCCAAGCCACCTTTTCATTATGTTGTTTGCCACCATGTCTAACCAAAACACCTTCCTGTCCCAAAATGATTGTATCACCAAAAACAAGAGAACTGTTTTACCAGTAACTCTTTGCATCTCCAAAGGCTGAAAGGTTGCCTGCTCAATCTTCCCTAATGTCCCTAAGAAACTTGCATTGACCCATTGATGCCTGGCCCATCAAACCCTGCTTAACCCCCTATGATGTCTACAATCTACAATCCCACTTGCTGTTGGATCATTCATGCGACCTTGTGGGCTGAGGCTGAGGTTTCATGTGCTGTTCTGTCGATTGGTCCAGCAACAAGGAGTAAAAAAGCCAAAGGAGCCAAAAGGCATTTGTTATTTCAACCCACAGCCTTTCTGCATTATGCAGTAAGCAGATACTGATAGAGACTGAGTCTGATCAGTATCGTGGTATCAGCATCGTGGCATCCCATTTACTGCCCTATCTAACATCATAATAGTGTTACATTTATATTTATTCATTTTGGCTGATGCTTTCATCTGAAGTGACAAGTGAGGCGAAATCTAACTCAAGAAGAGGGCTGTTAAAGGAAGCCAAAGTAATACCAATGAGATGAAACAGAGTTTCCATCAACCAGAAAATGCAGCATATCAGATACACATACACACGTTCATATAATTCTAATATTGCATGTTATTCTCTTTTGTAACCCTAACACTAACCCAAACCCTGACCCATAGTGTCCAATTTTCCAAAGATTCACATCTAAACACAAGGCATTTTCTCTTTAAGTCATGTACTATGACAGACACTACATTCTATTTATAAATTGCTGTGTCAGGAGGCAACATTGGGGACGTCTGATGTATGACGCTTCAAATCATGAAATGTGTTCACCAATCCTAGAGAAGAAGTGCCAAACGAAACACACAACTGTGACCAACATGGTTCATCAATCACGTAACAGCACAGTAAAACAACGGTTAGTCCGGGAAGTCATAAATAAACTCTATAGCCATCAACCAACGTGTTCACTAACTTTAAACAATATATCAAGCACGAATGAGTGTCGATGTTTTATACATAATTCATATACAGTCTTTAAAATATTGATATGTAAAGGCTATAGCATTTTCCATAATCAAATCCCCAGTCTTTTGTCCAATTCAGTCCATGTGAATTCCCTTGATAGACTTTGTGAAATGTTGTGGACAGTCACAGATTTTGGATCCTGGTGTATCAGCAGATGAATTGTAGACTGTTTACTATAAACAATTTTAAAAGAGTGCAAGCAAGAAAATGTACTAATTGACACACACACACACACACACACACACACACACACACACACACACACACACACACACACACACACACATGCACACATGCGCTTTGCATTGAAGTAGAGATTGACAGAGAATGATGGCAATGACAAAGGAGCTCCTTGCTGATGGTAATTAGCTGAGTACAAAATGTACCTACGCAAAAGTGAACCTAATTAAAAATACTCTTGGGAATCATATAATTATGTTTTCTCTTAAAACATTAATGATTTAAAAAATCCTTTATAAAACAAATAATACAGTAAAACCTTGCAACTACCTCGTCTTGATGTCTTCAATTTTACCTTTTAATACTCCCTATAAAGGCTCTTTGGACCAGTGCCAGATGAACCATTAAATCAGAGTCAAATCAGACGCTGTTCATCCTGCTAAGCATGTTACATGTATGAGGAATTTGTCTTGGCGTCATACACACTAACAGACGAAGCAAAGAGGAAGGATAAGAACTTAGATTAATTGAGGTACAGTATGAGGAAATCAATAATGTGAATGTGCTAGAAATGGAAGACTATGACACAGTGTCAAAACTGTTTTTTGTATTGCGTTCTATTGTAACACTTGTTATCATCGTTGTCATGATGTCAGAAAAACCACAGCTAAAATTGAGTTTAGTTCATTTTAAACACACACTTTTGAATCTATCATTGTAATGAATGTATATATACCGAATGTTAACGCAGTATACGAATAAACAATGCTGTGTCACACACACACACACACGTCTGACATGTCTAAGGGAGAAGGTGTGTCCAAACTTTTGCCTGGTACTATATGTGTATTGCTTGTTTGTCTACTTCAAGTGATGTAATGATTTATTTCTTGTAGAGATGCATAAATTATACAAACACTGACAATGTCAAGTGTTAAATATTATTTTTTCATACCAAGTCTCTCAACTCCTGCATCTGTAAATCCTAAGTACAATAGCTGAGACTGGGATGGTTGTAACAATGAGATCTTTACTTCAACATGCTACCTTTTGGGACAAACTACAAAATAAACTTATTCTATTTAGGATGGATAATAAACAGTGACGCCAAGACACACACACGTTTTCATGGATATCCACAAGATGGCGCTATGCTATCTTTACACACAGCAGACAATTATATTATTGTAAATAAGTAACACAATTTGACAAAATAGGTATTTTTTTAAGATCACTACCACCACCTTCATCATCATCATCATCATCATCATCATCATCATCATTACTACTACCAGTGTTACTACTACTACTACTACTAATAATAATAATAATAATAATAATGATGATGATGAGTCTGGTGGTGATGATGCTGCTGATGATGATGATGTATCTATAATCTAAGCCTTCATCCATGAACCCAAACTTTGACACCAGATAAACCTTCATGCACACATCATACATCTCCTTATGGAAAGTCAAGCTTTCTAACTTTTTCTGTTGTACACTTTTTATAACAGTTTTCCTTATGAATCCTGTAAGAGAGATCAGCTCTTTCATTCAGGCTGAAGCTCTGACTCTGACTCTGACTCGGAGCTACTCACATGTTCTGGCGGTAGTAGTGCTGCGCGTCTCTGGGACTCTTCACGGATTTCAAGTAACGTGCATCCACACCGCCGTTCTCCTCTTTCCAGCAATGCTCATCGTCATCCTCGGGCACCGACACCCTTTTATGGTATTTGGACAGCCTGGCTTTGGAGGACATATAGGGGTGTGCTGGTTCTCCGCCTGACAGCACCGAATGCGCGCGCACTGCCGGTGCCCGAGCTAAGCGCGCGCGCAGGGGTTCAGCTGAAGTGCACTGCGGTGGAGCGCAGCCGCCTGACAGGCTACAGGCAAGTTCATCAGTCAGTGTGATCCTCCTCCTCCTCTTCCTCTTCCTCTTCCTCCTCCTCAATAATCATCACAGTCCTCACTTGCACTCACCATTACAATCAATCACAAGATAAAGTTTTAAGATTTGTTTTTAATAGGGAGCAGGTTCACATCATGCAATTTAAAATATAATATAATAATACAATATATAATTTATAATATCAATGGATCAATGGATATCTTGGCATTGCTATTTTGTCTATTTCACATTATTTTATGATTCTTATCTGTAAGATACATACTGTGAGTTATATTTTACAAACACTAAAATCCCAATTATTTTTTACACTAAGCCTCTCAGCTTCTGCACCTCTAAATCCTAAATTAAATTAAATTCAGTTTCATTTGTATAGCGCATTTAACAATGGACATTATCCCAAAGCAGCTTTACAGAGATAAATAGGTTATAAAGTTTAGTGCCTATAAGTTTGTTCCAAATAATTGTATATCCCTTTTGAGTGAGAAAAACTCCCTGGGATGGTACAGTATGAGAAAGAAACCTTGAAGACTAACCAGACTCAAAAGGGAACCCATCCTCATCTGGGTGGCACCATGGCTGAGACTGGGATGGTTGTAACAAATGTGCTTAATAAGATCCTCACTTGAACATGAACCCAAATAAAATCCAATTTAGAGTTCAATTCTAGAGTTGTCTAAAACAGGTGGATCCCAAGTTATTTGTAGGAGTACAATAGGGGCTGCGGACACAGCCCTTGGGGGCTCAAGTGTTGAGGGTGAGTGTGAAGGAGGTGTGGTTTCATATCCTGACAGTGGCGGGCCGTGCATTTGGTACCTGGGCCTTCAGTGGTGATTTACCCGATTTAATCCACCTCTTAATACCACCACTATCACGTCGCAATTACAGAAACCATCAATACTATACAAAAGAGATGCAGACTTAAAAAATCACTAGAGATGCAGACTCATAATTTGCACCGCTCCTCAGAGGCTGTAATCCAGTGGTACTGCTCGTATTAACTGGTCTGGAAGTGGTGAACAAACCCTTTCCCGGGCTGACACAAACTAGCTATCTTCGGAGTTGGTTGACCTCTTCTCATAATGTCTAGCTTTTCTTTAAAATGGATTATTAAGTATGTCCGAGACCAAATACATTTCTCTTCCTCCGTAGGCATAAAAAGGTCTAACTCATATGTTATAATGTGTGGAGAGCTACACACGTGTTTTGCCAGTCGAACTTGGCTGTACCAGTTTCCCTCTGACCAACCAATCAGGGGATGGAAAAATGCTGACGCTATTCTGGGCCAGCTATCAGATTTCAGGCAAAAATGGTTAAAGAAACAGACCTGTTGCTAATATTCTCTAAGGTAAAAAGGCCAGCAGTACTGACTTTAAAGGCTCTGGGCAGATTAGATTGACATGGCAGCACATAGAGGCTGAAATCTGATTGGACAAAAAATCATCATTAACATCCACATACACGTACTGGAAGCAGTGCAACCAAGAGAAACGCTACGAAATGAAGAGAATAAACTGTTGGAAATAAATTCATACAATTTCATGAAACAAATATTAGAATTTAGGTTGTAAATGTAGGTCAGTGCTTCTGATAGTGTTTAGGCCAGCAGAGAAGGCTTTGCTGGGCCTGGCCCTGACCGCCCACCACTGTATCCTGACCATCTGGGGGTGTTTGGTCAGAATGTCCAGTGTCCAATGACAGATTGATTCATCCAATAACAGCTAGCATGAAATATGTGACGGGGTGGGAATAGTTGTAAAACCTTTTAAAAAAGGATACTTCCAATAGCAGTATTGTTGAGGAAAAAATCTTTTGTCCGTTTTTAACAGGAGTGTGCCTGCAGGCACCTTGAAAAAGATTTCAGGGCATGTCAGACAAGTGATATTAAAACAGACCTTTTGCTGATATTTATTTAATCCTGCATGATTCTTTGGATAATTGTGCAGAAGTTGAACAGTGAAGGTTCAAGTAAGCAGCCCCGTGCCCACCATTGCGTCCAGAAAGACCAAGGAATTACCCATTGGACAAGAAAGAAAAGATTCTAAGAAATGATCATGTGCACATTTGAAGAAAGCTTCAGAGTGAGAAAAATTTAATTGGAGAATATTAACCAAAAATGAGGAAAGGGTTTTGAAAGCAACACATGCAAAACAACAATAAATCCAGGCAAATGCAGTCTAAGGCAAACAAGGCAAAGATTCACAGATTTCAGATGATGAAGATTAGTGTACAAAGGATTTTTTGACAGTTCAAGAACAAATAGGATGATGATGCTAGTGAGATGCGCTAGTGTCTAAAAAATTCTGTCTCAAATACAATTTATAAGTAATTTTAGTAAACAACTTAAAAGTATAAAACAAGAGAAGAATAAAAAAGAACATTCTTATTTTACAAATTTGAAATGTCAGTTAAATTAGCAATAATTACCACTACCATTGTTTGTTAAACTATTATCATTTAATTTATTTTGATCAATTCAAATAATTCCTCTGGGAAATGGGAATTGCTCTCAGTGTAAGTACTGACACAAAATGCCACTATAGATCAATTCTATATAAACATTGGATTGACTTTTGCACTGTAAATGCACTGTTGGCTCAGCACAAAAAGAAAAAGGAAGCTGCTGATGGTGAAAATAATCAATAACTATTGCCAAAAGGAACGTGGAAAAAACTAAACAAAGCAATTTGGACAATGCTTACTTGGGACAAAAAGCAACACATTTCTTTAAAGTTTAAAAGAATCATGAGATGAAGCAAGAAAACTGCAATCATGCCCTTCTTTTCTACACCTAATGCTAAATAAATATACCTGATTAAACTCATTTGCTTCAGTTAAGCATCTTAATTGTCATACTCGTAGTCTCGTTTATTACATTTGCATAGTTTATTTTGTACATGTAGGTCTACCGTATCAAGGTAGTTATCCTGAATGAAATTACATGATGTCAGCAGTGTAAAACTCTAAAAGAGACCCAGTCATCAGCATTTTAATGTCATTCCTTGAGAAATTTTCCATGAATCAGACCTTATGAATTAAGTGACCCTCAAATATAAAATCAGTCTGGACATTTTATATATTTTTTTGGCATGCATCTTACAGAAACCCATCAAATCTAACTCTGTAACTCAACATCCTGATGACTTCTCTTAACCAAGAATGATCACATCTAGAGTTTTTGTTTTGGCTCTTCAATATCCTCAAGGTCCATCACCTAAAAAAGCCTTTACCCCTTTACTGCACACTTTATGTACCTATACAAGATGGTTAATGATCTGAAGGTCATTTGTAGAGTGTTGGTCAGCTTTCGCACAGTCATAACATCTAGCTCATCACCATAATTCAAGTCAAGTCAAGTCAAGTTTATTTGTATAGCGCTTTTCACAACAGACATTGTCTCAAAGCAGCTTTACACAAATCAACAGTGAAGGTGAATGGTGTGAATTTGTCCCTGATGAGCAAGCTGTGGCGACTGTGGCAAGGAAAAACTCCCTTAGATGTTATGAGGAAGAAACCTTGAGAGGAACCAGACTCAAAAGGGAAACCCATCCTCATTTTGGGTGACATCAAGAGTTTGATCATAAATCTTTCAACAATACAGAACACTGGAGAGTGAGAGCTAACATGAGCACTGGAGTATAAGATTATAAGTGATGTTCTTTCTGCAGTCTTATACAGTCTATATGGTTAGTAGCTCCGAGTTTTATGAGCTCAGCATTTGTGATCACCACAGATCCAGCATCAGCTTCTCCATGCCAGAGCCTTTAACACTCCAGGAGGTCCAATGCCAAACTCCACACATGTAGCGGGATCCAAATGGCACTGGTACGTCTCTAGATGGTTCGGGATGTTTGTGAGTTCGGCATCTACTTCTTCAAAGGTCCGTAATCATCACGAGGTGGGAGGTGACTGGAGCTGGCCAAACCTCAGGGTGTCTCGGGATGGGGAGAGAAAGAGAAGCAGTGGAGAGCAATTAGCGTAGCTGCTGTTCATGATATTAACAGCACAAGTTGATAATGTGCATGTGATCAGATGTTCTGGAGCACAAGGTTATGATGTGATGTGTGTTATGTGTAGGCTTTGCTAAAAAGATATGTTTTTAATCTACACTTAAACTGGGTGAGTGTGTCTGAGCCCCGAACACCGTCAGGAAGACTATTCCAGAGTTTAGGAGCTAAATGTGAAAAAGCTCTACCACCTTTAGTGGACTTTGCTATTCTAGGAACTACTAGAAGCCCAGAGTTTTGAGATCTCAGGGAGCGTGGCGGATTGTAGCGAGTTAAAAGACTGGATAGATATATGGGAGCCAAACCATTTAGTGCTTTATAAGTGAGAAGTAATAGTTTGTAGTCTATTCGAAACTTAACAGGAAGCCAATGTAGGGACGATAAGATCGGGGTTATGTGATCATATTTTCTTGACCTTGTAAGAACTCTGGCTGCTGCATTCTGGACTAACTGAAGCTTGTTTATTAATGATGCAGGACATCCACCTAGTAACACATTACAGTAGTCTATTCTGGAGGTCATGAACGCATGGACGAGCTTCTCTGCATCGGATATGGACAACATATTTCTTAGCTTAGAAATATTTCTAAGGTGAAAGAAGGCTGTTTTAGTAACTTGATTGATATGATTTTTGAAAGACAAGTCGCTGTCTAAAATAACACCCAGGTCTTTTACTGTTGAATTAGTGGTTACAGAACATCCGTCTAAATGCAGGTTGAGATGCTGGAGCTTCTGTATACTAGTTTTTGGTCCGATGAGCAAAATCTCAGTCTTATCGGAATTTAAAAGTAGAAAGTTATGGGTCATCCAATCTCTTATTTCCTTAACACACTCAGTTATCCGACTTAATTGAGCTATATCGCCTGGTTTAGATGAAATATATAGCTGAGTATCATCAGCATAACAATGGAAGCTAATTCCATGCCTTCTAATAATATTTCCTAACGGAAGCATGTATATTGTGAACAGCAATTGCTCTAATTGCTCTACATAATCTTACACCTTCATTCAGATTTGACAGATGCTCTTATCCAGACCTACTTACAAAACTAAAGGACCAAAGGCTCATGATATGCTTGAAAAAGGGATCTGTAAAGACTCCAGAGAATTCTTAGCAAAGCGTAATGGTTGAGTAAGTAAATAAATGGCAGTAGTTCAGAAATTGGTGTTCATTCAATTTTTTTTTAAAGAACAAAGACACAGGGTCATTTGACTATAAAGAAAAAAGGAAAAATGATCAAGTGCTAAATTCTCTGAAGACCTGACAAAGAGAGCGAATATGAATAACCAAAATATATAAATACTATGCTTTGTATTGTATGTTTTGCCTTACAAGTATGCTCAATATCTCATGTACATGGATGGGATGACTAAAGGGACCGGATATGGTAGTGAATGCAATACACAATGACATGAACACAACAGGGTGTCCTTTAATAGAAACTTATTAAATGATGCATATGTTTTATTCCTCTTATGGCACAGCATTTTTTCCCTCAAATATACACATTTATTTTGAAGCACACACATTATAGTTTTATAGTTATAGTTAATGTTGTACAGTTTCTTTATAAAACAATAAGGATACTAAATATCCTTGTTTCTCTCTAACAGTCACCCCATATACTCTGCTCTTCTCCTTCTCTCTCTCCCCCTTTCTTTATCCCTTTCTCTCGAGTTACTGTAAATATGCTCCTGAGGTACCAGTGACCAGCAATTCTGTCCCTTTCTTCTTTTTAGATCTACCAAATTCAAATGGATGCCCTGCTTCTGGAAGGAGTTCTTTTCAATTGGAGACCCTCGCTGCTACTGAGGCTGGTTTCACATGAACAGATTAAAAAGATATATGAGGTTTGTGAGCAACTTAAGAACTATGAGAATGGATTTGGACTGTAATAAATATAAAGAATCTCCTGTCTGCAGTTTGCACGAACAGTTCTGCATTTACGTGCCCATCACTGAACAACACACCTCAATTATGATTCCCTCTTGAATCTGGTTCCTCTCAAGAATTCTTCCTCATACCATCTCAGGAAGTTTTTCCTTGCCACTGTCACCACTGGCTCCCTTATTAGGGATAAACTCATAGGCACTAAACTTCAATACTTCACTACTAAACTCGAATTCTATAACCTACTAATTTCTGTAAAGCTGTTATTGGACAATGTCCATTGTTTAAACATGCTATAAAAGTACAAATGAATTAAATTGAATGCTTCCTGTTTTCATTTCTCCACTATAACAACTATACATTTCCATTTTATAACTGATTTATTTATTCACAAGCAAAAGGGTGAGTAACTTTTCATGGAAACTGCTATCCAGCTATGACTGTTGTATTCTTCCTAAATATTTTTGGATATAGTATTGATTATTAGATTTGTTTAATTTTGCATTAAACTTAAAAAGAAAAAGACCTGACCTTACTTTCTCTTGTGTCTTTTCAAAATCACTGTGTCACATTTAAATCAGTTCTTACTTGGGCTACCCAGGACACTCATTCACATCACAGCATGGGAAAGTGTTTGTGAAAATGTCTTCACAGAATGTACATTTTTGGATAAGTTCTTTTTCAACAGTGGAGGAAACACTTGAGGTGAGAAACTTCTCAAAAGTGCTAAAACAAATTAGGCTCTGAAAGATCCCTGTCTGTTACTGTGGCTGGTACAAGCTCCCTGATGTGAGGTCTAATAATAGAGAGCCCATTTGCCAGGTAATACGGTCCTGCTCTAGTCTGCGCTCCTGGGGAACAGCAAGGCCCGGTTTTATTCAGCAGAATCGAACTGAACAGCAATGAGGAAGACCGACCTTGTCGATGCAAAACACTGTGTGAGGCCTGCCTGCAACAGCCATGAGTGGACAATGTCAGATTGGAAAAAAGGAAGAAAAGAAAAGCAACCTCATGGGTTTCCAGGAAGAGAAAGTTCCAACGTCTTGTTGCTTGACGTGAGGTCTTCGAAAAAATCAAGCCAAAATGAACATACACCATAGACACACCTGATTATTTTCCTCACCTGCTTCTCATGATTGGTCCCATTCGGTCTAATATACTGTTTACACAAGGTTTTTTTGGCAAGCAACTCGACTTTTGGCAGCTGTTTTAGTTTTATTCCTTTTTACCAAAGTATGTGATTCAGGTGTAGAGGTTCCCTGGTGGTCTAGTGGTTAGGATGCGGCGCTCTCACCGCTGCAGTCCGGGTTCGA
The DNA here is from genome assembly GCA_039877035.1 of Silurus lanzhouensis. Taxonomy (NCBI): domain Eukaryota; kingdom Metazoa; phylum Chordata; class Actinopteri; order Siluriformes; family Siluridae; genus Silurus; species Silurus lanzhouensis. The sequence goes on from JBCEWE010000454.1 coordinate 1,662,696, forward strand.
TCCCCGGTCAGGGAACCAACCCCAGCCATTAGGGTTGCACAAGCCTTAGTGCCGGTCCCAAGCCCGGATAAATGGGGAGGGTTGCGTTAGGAAGGGCATCCAGCGTAAAAACGTGCCAAATCAAACATTCGGATGGTCCGCTGTGGCGACCCCTAACGGGAGAAGCAGAAAGAAAGTTTATGTGATTCAGGTGTTGAGATTACCTGACTTGGCCAGTGAGGGTGCAGTGGCTTGTGAAATGTTTCTGTTCATAATCCTGACACACGTTGAGTTGACAATGATTATAATTTATAGTTTAATGCTGTGTAAAGCACATGTCCTCTGTCCTGAAGACTGTCCCAGGGCAAAAAAACCCATTCTGATCATTATAATGCACTCACACTGGATACTCCTTAAGTAAAAAATATCCTTCAAAGTTTTATCTAATGTTATACAACAACCAAACATAGATTATTACATTAGATTTAGCCTTAGATTATGTTTAGAGCCTGACAACACCTGACGTAGCCATGTACATGTCATGACAAAGTCACATGCTATACTTATATTTTGTGTGTACAGTTAAAGGTAAAAGGCAAGTAAAATAAATTGTGTTCATTTACACTGTTAATGTTAGTTCTTGTGAAAGCTGTCATGTCTGTCTTGTGGATATTTGAGCTCATTCATCCACATGGACATTAATGAACTCAGTCCTGCAGTCAGCATTCTAATTCATCCAAAAGGTGTTTAATAGGGTTAAGGTCAGAGCTCTAGTTCAGGTGACTTAAGATCTTCCAATCCATATAAATCATATCTTCATTGAGATGTGTTGGTCACAGGGGCATTGGGATTCTAGACCATGGTTTGGGTCTCCTAGTTCAAGTGAAGGGAACATCGAATTCTACTTCTTCTAGAAATGTATTAGAAACTGTGTGCCTCCAACTTTGTGGTAACATTTTGGGGAAGAACCACATATGGCTGGGAAAGTCAGGAATCCCAATATTTTTTGGGTTTCCTAGCTTTTCCTTTGAACTTTTCCTAGCACAGTTTGGGTCACTTGCCGCATGCATCATTACTCATAAAACACTTATATTTCCACCCTACTGTTACTACAAGTCTATAACATTGATTTTCACTGATTTAAAAAAAAGACACGTAGTTTTATGTTGTAAAGCTTATTTATGTTATTCATTTATATCACTTCTATTATGACAACTGCAGTATAAACAGACGGGATAAAGTAATAGATCAATAGACTTGGTCTTAGTAAAGTTTATGGGAACTGACAGACCTTTCAGCTACTCCACTATTTATTGAATTACGAGGGCACTGTATCGTAAGACTGACTTAACCATCTCATAAACATGCCATGGCAGATTTCACATTGCTTTCATTTGTGCTAATGCACAAACATGTATATAGCAGAATTGTATAGGGCTTGTCATATAAGATCCGTCATAATAAAGTCAACTGGGGAGTTTTAATTAATGTTTGAAATAAGTTGGTGTTTTTTCCATACAATACAATTTAAGTTGCCTAGTTCCTCCAATTTCTCTGCTTAGTGCTTAATATTGTTGGCCTGCCTTTGTGCATTGATGATTTTTTTTACTTTATTTTGAACCCCACTGTTTAAAAAAAAAAAATTTCTGTCAGTTAACCTTTTTGAGTAAATGTTTTATGTTGATTTTTTAAATATATTTTAGATAACCTTTGCATCATTTTGCTTAATTCATGTGTTCCCTTTTCAGGATTTCTTCTTCTTCTTCTTTCGGCTGCTCCCATTAGGGGTTGCCACAGCGGATCATCCGTCTCCATACCACCCTGTCCTCTACATCTGCCTCTTTTACACCAACTACCTGCATGTCTTCTCTCACCACATCCATGAACCTCCTTCTTGGCCTTCCTCTTTTCCTCCTACCTGGTGGCTCCATCCTCAGCATTCTTCTACCAATATAATTCATGTCCCTCCTCTGCACATGTCCAAACCATCTCAATCTCGCCTCCCTCACCTTGTCACCAAAACATCCTACATGCGCTGTCCCTCTAATAAACTCATTTCTAATCTTATCCATCCTCGTCACTCCCAACAAAAACCTCAACATCTTCAGCTCTGCTACCTCCAGCTCCACCTCCTGTCTTTTACTCAATGCCACTGTCTCTAAGCCATACAACATCGCTGGTCTCACCACAGTCCTATAAACTTTTCCTTTCAATTTTGCAGATACCCTACTATCACAAATCACTCCTGTCACTCTTCTCCACCCACTCCACCCTGCCTGCACTCCTTTCTTCACTTCTCTAACACACTCTCCATTACTTTGCACTGTTGACCCCAGGTACCTGAATTCCTCCACCTTCTGAAGCTCTTCTCCCTGCAACCGCACCACTCCACTGCCCTCCCTCTCATTCACACACATGTATTCTGTCTTACTCTTACTGAGTTTCATTCCCCTTCTCTCCAGCGCATATCTCCACCTCTCCAGGCTCTTCTCAACCTGCTCCCTACTCTCACAACAAATCACAATATCATCCGCAAACATCATAGTCCAGGGAGACTCCTGTCTGACCTCGTCCGTCAACCTGTCCATCACCACTGCAAACAGGAAAGGGCTCAGGGCCAATCCTTGATGCAGTCCAACCTTCACTCTAAACCAGTCTGTCGTACCTACTGCACACTTCACTGCCGTCACACTGTCCTCATACATGTCCTGCACCACCCTCACATACTTCTCTGACACACCTGACTTCCTCATACAATACCACAACTCCTCTCTTGGCACCCTGTCGTACGCCTTCTCTAAATCCACAAATACACAATGCAATTCCTTCTGTCCTTCTCTATACTTCTCCATCAACATTCTCAAAGCAAATTAGGCATCTGTGGTGCTCTTCCTCGGCATGAAACCATACTGTTGCTCACAGGTGGTCACCTCTTCTCTCAGCCTGGCTTCCACTACTCTTTCCCATAACTTCATGGTGTGACTGATCAACTTAATACCCCTGTAGTTACTGCAGGTCTGCACATCTCCTTTATGCTTAAAGATCGGTACCAGCACACTTCTCCATTCCTCAGGCATCTTCTCACCTTCCAAAATCCTGTTAAACAATCTGGTCAAAAACTCCACTGCCATCTCTCCTAAACATCTCCACGCTTCTACCGGTATGTCATCTGGTCCAACCGACTTTCCACTCTTCATCCTCTTAATCGCTGCTCTTACTTCCTCCTTACTAATCCTATCTACATCCTGCTTCACCAACTCCACATCATCCAACCATCTCTCTCTCTGATTTTCCTCATTCATCAGCTGCTCAAAATACTCCCTCCACCTTCTCAACACACTCTCCTCACTAGTCAACACATTTCCCTCTCCATCCTTTACTGCTCTAACTTGCAGTACATCCTTTCCAGCTCGGTCCCTCTGCCTGGCCAATCGGTACAAATCCTTTTCTCCTTCCTTAGTGTCCAACCTCTCATACAGCTCCTCATATGCCTTTTCCTTGGCTTTCGCCACATCCCTCTTAACCTGCTGCCGCATCTCCTTGTACTCCTGCCTACTTTTCTCATCACTCTGTCTATCCCACTTCTGTTTTGCCAACCTCTTTCTCCTAATGCTCTCCTGCACTTCCTCATTCCACCACCACGTCTCCTTGTCTTCCTTTCTATTTCCAGATGTCACACCAAGTACTTTTCTAGCTGCCTCCCTCATCACTCCTGCAGTAGTTGCCCAATCATCCAACACCTCCTTAACACCACTGAGCCTCTCTCTGACCTCTTCCCTGAACCTCACACTACACTCTTCCTCCTTCAGTTTCCACCATCTTATTCTTCTTTCAGTCCTCGCTCTCCTCCTCTTCTTCTTCGCCTCCAAAATCATCCTACAGACCACCATCCTATGCTGTCTAGCTACACTGTCCCCTGCCAACACCTTACAGTCGCCAATCTCCTTCAGGTTGCATCTCCTGCATAGCACATAGTTCACCTGTGTGCACCTTCCTTCACTCTTATACGTCACCCTATGATCCTCCTTCTTCTTAAAATAAGTGTTCACCACTGCCATTTCCATCCTTTTAGCAAAATCTACCACCATCTGCCCTTCCACATTCCTCTCCTTAAAACCATACCTACCCATCACCTCCTCGTCACCTCTGTTCCCTTCACCTACATGCCCATTAAAGTCCGCCCCAATCACCAACCGTTCTTTCCTAGGTACACCATCTACCACTTCATCTAATTCACTCCAGAATCTTTCCTTCTCCTCCATCTCACAGCCAACTTGTGGAGCATAGGCACTGATGACATTTATCATCATCCCTTCAACTTCCACCTTCACGATCATCACCCTATCAGAAACTCTCTTCACCTCCACTACACTCTTACTGTACTCTTCCTTCAGAATCACCCCTACACCATTTCTCTTTCCATCCACACCATGATAAAACAGTTTAAATCCACCTCCAATGTTCCTGGCCTTACTCCCTTTCCACTTGGTCTCCTGAACACACAGCATATCTACCTTTCTCCTCTCCATCATATCAGCTACTTCTCTCCCTTTACCCGTCATAGTACCAACATTTAAAGTACCAACCCTAACCTCCACTCTCCTACACTGCTCCTTTCCCTGCCGTCTCTGTAGACGTCTTCCTCCTCTCCTTTTCCTCCTTCGGCCAACAGTAGCCCAATTTCCACCGGTACCCTGTCGGCTAACGATACCTGTGGCGGTCGTTATTAACCCGGGCCTCGACCGATCCGGTATGAAATTCTCATTTGTGATCCGCATATTTGATTTGGCACATGTTTTACGCTGGCTGCCCTTCCTAACGCAACCCTCCCCATTTACCCGGGCTTGGGACCGGCACTAAGAATGCACTGGCTTGTGCCTCCCTAATGGCTGGGTTCTTTTCAGGATTTAATTGTCAATAATGCTTTTGAATTCTTAAATGTTTAAATGTCTTGGGTCTGCCGCTCTCCTGTGGCTAGAGAGTCTGTCTGCCATGCTGCCCACTGAATTAGCTACTGGTACTGTAACTAATAATACTTAAGAACTCAAGAATCCAATCTTTTGCCATAATAAAAGAAATTTCACGAGTGAAGAAAAAACTGTTTGATTAATGTTTGCTGAGCTTAGTTACATTACACTTGTTAAACTTCCTCACCAATGGACAATGATGAATCAGATTTTCCAGGGAATTGTTTTAATTGAGATAATTGAGATAAAAAGAATCATAATGTCAGATGATATATTCAGTTTCATATCGTATTATATTATGATACCCACACTGAAAAATTACAGCAACTTCTGCTACTACTACTAATAATAAAAACAAGAAGAAGAAGAAGAAGAAGAGGAAGAAGAAGAAGAAGAAGAAGAAGAAGAAGAAGTAGTAGTAGGAGTAGAAGGTCAAGTCAGAAGCACTGACACTGACAAATGGTGCACATGCTAATAGATCAGGAGCATCATTACCAGCTGCAACTGGACCTTTATCAGTGATAAAGTCTGTAGATCTGGTTCAATAGTATTAATTTTCTTTGTTTGCATTGTGCATGTGCTCAGGCGATCCACATACATTTTTATTTGTGTATTGGCTTTGCTGTGCTCAAGGCTTATTTAAAGATAAATGATTTTCATTTTCTTTTAAAGCTGACTCTTCCAGAAAGACATAGTCTGTCTATCCCTTTGTCTGGGAAGCAGATTATACAGTAGATATGAATGTGATAGAAGAAAGTGGAAGAAAGGGATGGGAAAGAAGGCAGAACCTTAACCACCATTCCATCCTGACTTAAAAGATCGTTTCAGATAATTTTTGTGGGATAAGAAGGGTTTGGTATTCACCAAAAAGGGTAATGCTTAATAGTAATGCAGAATTTACATAAACAGCATTCTGGGCCATATTATTGATATAATTGCATTACAAAGTAGGATTTGTGTATCTTGATCAGTACATTATATTTCAGAGGCTCCACACTCCCTTTATTATTATTATTATTATTATTATTATTATTATTATTCATTATTTGAATTAATATTTTGTCACGTTTAATTGGCACTTAGCAATAGTAGATCTACTTAATGCTCACATTCCAATTCTTGTCTCTATTGCTATATATATATATATATATATATATATATATATATATATATATATATATATATATATATATATACAGTGCCCTCCACAATTATTGGCACCCCTGTTTAAGATGTGGTCGTGGACTTCTAAAAATTCTCCTTTTTTTTAAAACAACTTAGAACCCAAATGCAAAAAAAGAGAAAAATCCAACCTTTTATTTAAGTACATTACTTTGGTGGTAAAAAAATCACACATTTAGAAAAAAAAAAAAAAACTTGAAATCATGTGTGCCACAATTATCGGCACCCCTGATGTTAATACTTTGTACAACCTCCTTTTGCCAACAAGACAGCACTTAATCTCCTCCTATAACATTTCACAAGATTGGAGAACACAGAGAGAGGGATTTTTGACCATTCTTCTTTGCACAATCTTTCTAGATCATCCAGTGTCCTGGGTCCTCTCTTATGCACTCTTCTCTTTAGCTCGCCCCACAGGTTTTCGATTGGGTTGAGGTCTGTGGACTGAGATGGCCATGGGAGGACCTTGAGTTTGTGACTGCTGAACCACTTTTGTGTAGATTTTGCCACATGTTTTGGATCATTATCCTGCTGAAAGACCCAATGACGACCCATCTTCAGCTTTCTGGCAGAGGCCATCAGGTTTTTATTTAAAATATCCTGGTACTTCAAAGCGTTCATAATGCCATGCACCCTAACAAGGTTTCCAGGGCCTTTGGAAGAGAAACAGGCCCACAGCATCACAGATCCTCCACCATACTTCACGGTGGGCATGAGGTGCTTTTCGGCATACTCATCTTTTGTTTTACGCCAGACCCACTTAGAGTGTTTGTTGCCAAAAAGCTCAATCTTAGTCTCATCTGACCAAAGCACACAATCCCAGTTTAAGTCCCAGTACCGCTTAGCAAACTCCAGACGTTTAAGTTTGTGAGTGTTAGTGAGAAAAGGCTTTTTTCTTGTATGCCTCCCAAACAGCTTGTTGGCATGTAGAGAGCGTCTGATGGTTGTTTTGGAGACTCTGTGACCCCAAGATGCCACTCTTTGATGCAATTCTGTGACGGTGAGCTTGGGAAATTTTTTTACTTCTCTCACCATCCTCCTCACTGTGCGTTGTGGCAAGATAAACTTGGGACCTCTTCCAGCCTTGTTTGTCACTGTTCCAGTTGTTTTAAACTTCTTAATGATTCCTCTGACTGTAGATACTGGCAAGTTAAGGCGAGTGGCTATTTTCTTGTAGCCATTGCCTGACTTATGAAGGTCGACACACATCTGCCTTACTTGAATGGTGTGTTCTCTTGTCTTTGCCATGTTGTCAAATGGGTAAGAGAATTAGGCCTCTGTGTCACGTCATATTTATACCCCAGGGAAACAGGAAATCATGAATTACTAATTAAAAGTCCCTAGATACCCTGACCAACCTTAGCAACTACAGAATTATATATTAAAAAAAAAAATTTAATTTTTCAGAGGAATTGTTAGGGTTGATTTCAAGTTTTTTTTTTTTTCTAAATGTGTGATTTTTTTACCACCAAAGTAATGTACTTAAATAAAAGGTTGGATTTTTCTCTTTTTTTGCATTTGGGTTCTATGTTGTTTTAAAAAAAGGAGAATTTTTAGAAGTCCACGACCACATCTTAAACAGGGGTGGCAATAATTGTGGAGGGCACTGTATATATATATATATATATATATATATATATATATATATATATATATATATATATATATATATATATATTATAATATAATGTAACCAATCCAGTTTTATTTGTGAAACACATTTAGGATTTTTTTTAGAAATATGAATGTATTTGTAGATTCCAAATACAGAGGAGAGAGTAAAAAAATCATAACCTTTTCAGCATTTAGTCATTTAGGCATTTAGTTTCCCCAAAGTTACATAAAGATAAATCCTTCAGTGAAACCAGATTTAAAAAGGGATCTCCTCCTCCTCATCTGTGTGCGTAACACCAGGTAGTGGGATTATAAATCATTGTGGTATTCACGTGTAAACTAAATTCAAACAGCAATGAGTGTATACAGTAAATGTTGTTTAAAGGACAGTGTTTATAATTACAGCAGTGCTTATAATTGCATCTGTGTGTATCGCTAGCACACAAATTTCAAATAGGCAGAAAGTCAGCTCTGCAGCATTTGTTCCATTAACAGTATCATAAAATTCTTATATTCTGCCTCATTTCTAAGTGAACAAAAACATCTTGTAAATGAATAAAAATGAAGGCGACCCCCTAAAAAGCGCTGGACTTTCACAAAAACACTTCTGTCATTACAATATAGAAACTCAAACCCACAAACCCATTTCAATGCAGCGGTGCAAGGAGCATCATATGCATCTTTTTACTGTAAAAAATGCACATGTTCAGAATGAATACTATGCTTTCCAATCCCGAGCGCTTTAAAGCGGAAAGAGTGATGCTAGGCTACAGTCACAGCTGCGATCATGCACTGTTGTTGTCAGTTAACCATTATTCACACAGAAAAGCTGTTACAAGACCTCAGGCAAATTATCTCATGCAATTCTATAATGTATTGAATGGGGAAGGCTTTCAGAGTAGACGTTTATAGTTATGAGAAGTACTAGTGACCTAGTGATTTATTAAAGAATAAACAATTAATATGTGCTGTTGGCTGTTCGTTTAAGCCAAAATATAATGCTTATTTACACAGAGAAGCAATATGTTATATCTAGCATTTAATAAAAGTAAAAAGCATCATATTTCGATGAAAAAACGTTGCTCACATTAGTAATTTACAGATTGTAGGATGAATATTGCCTTCGTAATATTTCCCTTTTTTGAATGGAATAATAAAAATAAACACTGTAGTGAGCACATTATGTGAGACCTGGCATAACTTCGGCATATACAAAATTTCTCGTACAAATCTGTCATTGTGGTGTGCATGCCAAATCTCTTACTTCAATACTTAAATCATTTTCCTCAAAATCTGTCATTTTTTCCAAATGACCTGCATTAATTATGAAAAAAAATTCCCAAAATATTTATTTTGATTTAAATTTAAACATTACAATTGATATTGCTAAATAAATAAATAAAGTAATAAATAAATAAATAAATATAGAATGTGAACAAAATCTTGCATCATATTTTCTTAAAATTTTCAACAATACAGTTTCAACAGCTGTTCTTTAATTCGAGTGTGTGCATATATGTAATATATTGCTCTTATTTATGCATAATGGATGTATTATTCGTTGTTTTTATTTAATTTTGTTGTTGTTTGCTTGTAGTGTCTTGACCTAAGATGGTAATGTTGGGTAGAATTATTAATAATGGAAGTTTTCTAGGTCAGATTTGCCACCACCAGGTTTTTATTTTGATACATAATCATTTGTTATAAATATGCTTAAAAAGCTCAAAATGCACATAAGAGCAGGTTATTACTATAAGCACTGGATCATTACAGTGTTCTATCACTTAACATTAGATTAAAAAAAAAAGTACAAAGCAAACACATCAACTGGCAAACATGGGGCTACATATAAAATTAAATATGAAGAGAGAAATTAGTTTTAGGTACTAGCACATAATCACCCAATTTAATTGCTTCTTATGCAACCTCCAGGACCACTGCAGAGTACGTCTGATATATGAGCTCTCAAGGATAATACATCACTGCGTTAAGGAAAGACAGTGTCCCTGCAGGTATTACTATGTGGATAGAAGACATTTTCAATATCAGCAAATTACTTCCGGAAAGTGGTTGAAGTGAATCTTATTGAAGTGGTAGCTCAGTGTTTAATGCTTTGGATGACTGATTTGAAGGGTAGGAGTTCAAACTCCAGCACTGCCCAGCTGCCACTGCTTTGCCCTTGCGTAAGTCTCTTAACTGCTTTCTGCTCCAGGGGCATGGCATCATGACTGACCCTAGCTTCCTAACAATTTGGGATATGCAAAGAAATAATTTCAATGTGACATGTACAAAACCTCTTAATTTCTTTTTTCTTCAAGTTTCAGATTTGGAAAATATATAACAGAACCTGTTAAGGGAGTTCACACATTAAAAACCAGGAATCATGCTATTCGTTTTCCCCTCATCAGGCTTATCAGTTGTTGTTCTCTGTTCTGAGAAAAAGTGGAAAAATACTGAACATTCCAAATGTATGAATGTAACGTGTGGAGTTGTACAAAGGTCTAAAATGTAATAGTAAATCTTTGTACAGCTTACTCAGTTAGAATCAATAGTGAGTCCTAGGCCTCCTCTGCTTTCCTAAACTGACACTGACTTATATTTTAATATATTTTTGTCCAAGAATATTTATAAAATTTTTCTCAATATTTTATTCTCTTAATTTTATAGCTTTTCCGTTGAATGTGTGTAAGGAGCATCGCACCAAAGTGTTCATTTACATTAGAGTTTCTAGGCCCGGGGTAAAGGTATCCGATGTAAGACCTTCACAGTCAGTACCTGTGAGCTCTTGCAGTGTACAGTTCATGCTGCTTGAAGACTGTTGATTTAACCAATCAGATTGTGATTAAATGACCTTGAGCATCTCGTTAAATCAGGGAACCATGGTTACATACATAACCTGGAGATGTCTCCTTTCAGGAACTCGATCTGCATCAACAATGCTTTGGGAACAAGAGGCTAATACCGCCAGTCCCTGCCTAGTGTCTAAGAGCACAGCTAGGTCGAAGGACAGAGGGGCCAGGAGTGGCAATGAGGTCGAGGTTATAAAACTTGACAAAGGTCAGCAGGGTGGACCAGCCCTCAGCGTTGCAGATGTCTTGGAGAGAAATTCCAAAGGACCAAGCCTTAGAGGCTGCCACACACCGAGTTAAGTGCACTCTGACCCTGAAAGGAATGGTGTGACCAGAGAACTCATAGGAGAATGAAATAGCATCCACAATCCATCTGCTGAGGGTCTGTTTGTTCACAGAAAGACCTCTCCTTGGAGGGCCATAGTAAACAAACAGTTGGTATAGCTTTTTCTAGTCTAGGGCCTGAAAGGAGGAGGACAGAATGCCTGGAGCATCACACGTCACCTTGGGAATGTACCCTGTTCTAGGGTACAGGAAGGCACTGGCCATGCCCGAAGTGAACTCGGGGAATGAGGGGGCCACAGAGAGGGCCTGAAGATTCCCCACTCTTCTTAAAAGAGGAAATGACCAGGAGGAACTTGACTGTGAGAAACCTCTAGGCTGCCTGAAAGGAATCTCCCAGGGAGGGTGATAGAGAAGGGCTACCAGGTCTGCAAACCATGGTCTGCCCGGCCACCATGGGGCCACCAGGATAAGAAGAGTTATAAGATAAGTTATAAGGATGAGTTAAAAGAGGTGTTGTCTGAACGAACCAACACAGTCTCTGAGGTCCGAAAGGACAATCGATGTGCCACAGTAGGTGGGGCTCTCCATAAATACCTAGCATGGAGTGGCCACTCATCGTTAGAATTAAGCAATGAGTGGGAACTCAGCATGGGGCTCTGAGACAGGAACCCGGGATCTTTCCACACATTTAAGGCACGTACGGCTTGGTAAGGGACCTTGATTGTACGGTGCGGAAGGTGCCAGTGGCAGACATAGCAGGACTTGACGCAGACCGGCATCGGGTAGAACACCAAGATGGCCGCCGACCCGGAAGTGCACTCCCCGAACCCGAAAATGCGCACTGCGAAACTGGGAGTTTTTATTTTTTTTATACCAGGAGGGTTTTAAACAATTGTAAAAATTAAAATGTCACAATTTTACAGAATTAAATAGATTGTGAATATAAAGTTTAGCATCATAAATTAGTCTAGTGAGCGATCCAGTGGCAAAAAAAACTCCCTGATATGGTATAAGGAAGAAACTTTAAGAGTACGCAGACTCAAAGGGAACCCATCTTAAACCATTGTAACAAACTATTTATATTAATACAGTCCAAAACAATCTTCATGGTTCTTGAGATTAAACCTCCACAGTAACCACATAGGTCTTTAGGCTGTTAATGTGGAACTATATTCAGTTGCAGTGAATGGTTTCCAGTTGAAGAGAACTCTATTCAGAAATAGCTCCTGGGTGTCAGGATGAATCAGGCCGGTCTAGAAAGAAGAAGGGTGACAGAATCAGGAGCATGTGTAGCTCGATTGAGAGAGAGAAACAGAGGAGAGAGGGCAAGAGGGAAATAGAGAGAAAGTGACAAGCATGGATTATTAGGTATCTCTATTATTATTTATTATTACAATTAGGGAATTTGTGCAGTGTGTTCAAAGTGCAACTATTAAAGGAAATGAAAGGAAAAAGTTTGTTAGAAAATGCCACACACAGATATGTGGCAAAATAATTACTGCATGAGTGGGATTTATAAAATAGGTTCACTCACATTTTTATATAGTAATACATTGATATGGATATAAACAGTGACAATGTGTCACATTCCTAATGTATACAGTTTGTATGAATGCTATGATGAGTCATTTAGTAGGCAGAGAAAATTCTGCTTGATAGCATAACACATACAATGCAGATGTTAACATATACAATTGGAAAAAGAATGTGTTTCAGGAACATAGTGAAACACAGAAGGCAAGTGGACAAAGTGCAGCAAATTTCTGAATTAATGTCATATATTGTATTATATTATGCTACAAAACGTATAGAAAAAAAAAAAAAAAAAAAAAAAAAAGAATGACACCATCAATTCATTATCTTTCTGTTATTCATATTAGTGTACTTAATGGTTTTATGTGAAATGTATGCAAAACAAAAAATGAAATTTTACTTTCAATCCTCTTGAATGTATGATGTAAATAGCACAAACTGGCCTGCCTGGATGGCACCAGGTGGCTTATCATCGTGCAGTTGTCATTGCCAACAAGAAATAGAGCAGTAAATGACTGTATATAATCAAATACACCACAGCAGCCTCAACGCTCTATGATCTATGGCATTGTAGGAATCAGGGTTATTACTCCATCTCTGTTGGTAGACATGGGCATATTAATAGCTGCAATTCCCTGCTGTTCAATGTCAAGTTAAAATAAATAAAATAAAACCCTTTTTTGTAATGTAACAAAACAAACAATAAAACATCAGAAAATGTCTTTCAGAAAATGCATTGATTTGAAATAATAAATATATATTTTTGGTTTATTGTAAATGTTTTACATGTAACTTAATTAGAAAATAAAGAAAAAAACACACAAATATGGTTGTGTATAAAAATCACCCACACACTCGCTTGCTAAATATAAAAACACAACAGATTTGTATGAAATTTGTATCCAGTGTTTGTATGTATAATTACCAGATGGGATACATTTGTCTTCTGCTGTGACCAAGTGAACACATTTGGAAGTTCAGTGTGGGTTCAAATGCAATGCTTTATAAATAAAAATGTTCTAGAAATGTATATATATATATATATATATATATATATATATATATATATATATATATATATATATATATATATTATATATATATATATATATATATATATATATATATATATATATATATATATATATATATATATATATATAAATATCATATAACTTTAAACAATTGGAAAATTGGACATGAAGAAGGAATCATGGATCATTTCTATTTCTGACTCATCTGAGTATCCTCCTTTGACAAATATTCAAATATTGTTCCAGCACTGCTTTTATACAGACATAGGGTTTGTATGTACTAAGCAAAAGACACTTGAAATCATTGTTAGCATTAACTTTCAAGGCTTAATCTTCTTTCATTGATGCAGAACAGCTGTAAGTCAGTACTTCTTCCCTGAAAAATGACTTTTTGTATGACTGAAAAGTACATTATTTTTCAATTTTCGGTAAATCAAACTTGGTTTTTTCCCCATTGATAATTTACCGCTTAACTTTGCACACTTTTAGATTATTCACTGCTAAATTTCAATAAAACCTGGGAAAAGGGGTGTCCTAAAACTGTACTTATTATTTTTACATTTTCATGATAATTACACCAGGTTTATTATTTTATGATATTGTAACTTAAACATTTATTAGTTAAGGTTTCATTGAATGATACTTATAATTGCAATTTATACTGTAAAATGTATGCAATGCGCAATAATAGAATATATGCAATATAATAAATATGAATTATAATATGCAAAAATGATTTGGCTAACCTTGTGTTTCTGCATTTATAATTTTCAACATGGTTCTTGGTTCTTTAAAACAATGGATTTTAGTTTGATAATGGCTATGAAGTTCAACTGGCAGACTATCTAAATTAATTGAATAAGGCACATATTACATGGACAATGCAGAACCAATTTCTAATCAAAAGCAAAGAAGAGCCATGAATTTGCCATGAACCACTTATCACATTCATCGTGTATGCCATGTGGAATGGTAAAGTTATGAGAAGTCATGTGTTCTGTCAGCCACAAGTCCACTTTTAACCTAGACAAAGGTGGCATTCTTAACCTAATTAAAAATTTTGTCCACTTTTAGACCCTTTCCACTGCCTAAATGTTGTTTTCTGGATACTTACAAACTGAGAAAAGTGAAATGTTCTGTTCTATAGAGTATGATGTACCAGTACAAAGTACTTTATGCTTAAAAGACTTTCATTCCAGTCTTTAATCCCATGCCTATATTAGCATTGTGTCTATTTTAATCAGTCAGGTCAGACCAATTACAGTTCACTTCAATTGCTGTTCTTTGCACAGGCTTAGGGATTTATCAAAATGAGTGTAGGTCTCATAGGGTTTTTTTTTTTTTTCAACCGGTTAGAAATCAGTACACACTCTCACAAAACATTTAAATAGATTCATTATAGATTCTCTAATATAGCTGATCTAGCGTCCTGATCTAGCAAGAGAACTGCAGAACTGTTTAAGCTGGTGCTATACTGGGACTGGATATTACTATTGTTTTGAAATGACTTGTCAGCTCAATTATATGCCACTTGCTCACACGGGTAGCACTACAAAGCTGATAATAAGCTGAAATAATTATTTCTCTCGATAGCCAGTAGAAACAGATTTTAATGGAATAGAATAACGGCCACCTTCAGGGAGTGCAATGCCATTTCATGCATTGCTTTAGCAGAAATAAATACAACAAATGCCTGTTTTTTTCTCAATCTTGAATTCCCTCTATGGTTGAGTTCACTCCCTTAGGAAAATGCATGAAGCAAGATACAGAAATAGCAAATAGTGACTTGAACTGTGTTTCTAAATGTGAACAAGTCTGGTATTAGAAACTGGGTACATTCACTGTATGGACAAAAGTGTTGGGACACCTGACTTTTCATGTCATACTTGGTTATTTTCCTAACTGTTACCTCAAAGCTGGAGGCACACAATTGTATACTATGTGCTTGGATGCAGTAGAATTTTTTTTCCCCTTCACTTGAACCAGGAGACCCAAACCTGTTCCAGCATGGCAATGCCTCTGATAGGGTTTACATGGGTTGGTGTGGATGATCTTAAGTGATCTGCTATAGAGCTCTGACCTCAACTTTACTGAACACCTTTTGGAATGAATTGCAACACTGACTGCACCCCAGGCCTTATCGCCTAGTTAGGCAGCTGGGAATACAGAATAAGGATTACTGATTAGATGATCTGGTCTGTTTGGTAACTGTCATGTGGGAAACGGAGGCGGAAGCCGGAGTAACAGCAAACAAAACTTTATTTACAACAAAGGCAGAGCCAAACCAAATACCTGCGCTCGCAGGGATAATCCGGATAACGAAGTCCGAGAAATAAGGATAATCCGGGGGCGCGCACACAGCGCGGCCCACAACAGTTCAACGTCCGTGGATTATGGGAAGAACAATCCCGGGTGCATCCGGAAAGAGACGCGGTCCACACGAAGAGAGAGAGACGGGGAGAGAGTCCGAGTCGAACGGTACGTAGCGGGGATAAGCATACGCAAAATCATAACACAACCAACGCATTAACAGGAAATGAGAACCATAGGAGACATTTGTTACCAGGCAGTAAATACCTGTTAAGAAGACATTTCTGTAAATTAAAAAAAAAGCAAATAGCTCACTTGAAGTATTTATTTGTTATGGGACCATTCCCTTCGAAGCTTCTGCTATAAAAAATAATGATTATAATATCCTCTTTAGGACAGCATCAGTCAGGGCAAGATTGAATAATGTGCAGGCTGAAGCCACTTCTGGTTTAGATCTTATTGGACAGACTGTAACCAAATTCTTAGCAGTGAGAAAGATATTTTAGACTCTGTTTAGAATTTAAGTATTTAATTATGTGACATTGGGGAGGTTTCATTTTAGGTGCTCTTCAACCCTACCATTATATCCAGCATGTTCGGCATTACTTGCACACAAAATATAATAATAATTTATTATTCATCTTCTTCTTCTTCTTCTTTCGTCTGCTCCCATTAGGGGTCGCCACAGCGGATCATCCGTCTCCATACCACCCTGTCCTCTACATCTGCCTCTTTCAAACCGACTCCCTGCATGTCTTCCCTCACCACATCCATAAACCTACTCTTTGGTCTTCCCCTTTTCCTCCTTCCTGGTGGCTCCATCATCAGCATTCTCCTACCGACCCCATGTCCGTCCTCTGCACATGTCCAAACCATCTCAATAATCATTTATTATTAATAACGATTGTTAAAAAGATTATTATTAAAAGATTGATTAAAAGATTGATGGATTAAACGACGTTATCATTTTGGAAACAGAAGCAAAACTGCACACATTTTTAATGCATATGATGCAGGCATCATTATCTTTTCCTGTACTGCTACTATGCAGTCAAATTGCATTACCCATGATTCTCAGTCAAACTTCATGTCAGCTATTGGACCCCAGGCTCTATCATCTGAGCAATCACAAGCATCACCAGCCTTGTTTTTGTGATATCTTCTTCTTCTTTTTCTTCTTCTTCTTCTTCTTCTTCTTCTTCTTCTTCTTTCAGCTTCTCCCATTAGGGGTCGCCACAGCGGATCATCTGTCTCCATACCCCCCTGTCCTTTACAAACTACCTGCATGTCTTCCCTCCCCACATTCATAAACCTCCTCCTTGGCCTTCCTCTTTTCCTCCTTCTTGGTGGCTCCATCCTCAGCATTCTCCTACAGATAGACCCCATGTCCATCTTGTGCCACCATAGTTTGGCACATGTCCAAACTATCTCAATCAGGCTTCTTTCACTTTGTCCACGAAATGTCCTACATGCGCTGTCCCTCTAATAAGTTTCTGTGTTGTTTCTGAGTTTCAAATTTCTAAGTTTCAAGTTTCTGTGTTGTTTCAGTGATATCATACAAATTCAGTATAACAGCAAATAAACTATTATATGAATTAATAAACCAATGTATGATAAAATTTATGGAATTCATGACACAAGAGGGCATGTTTTGTTAAGTTAATAACATGTATGGGTGGTCTTACATATGTTAAGCATCATGCCTTAGTGGATTTAGATTATTCCAATAGGATTAGTCCATTCTTGCTGTTAATATTTTAATTGCCTTCTCCTTCTGATATCTGGTAATAATATTTGCCCTGGACATACAGTATATCCCTCTGTCTTTCATGAAAGTATCCTGGGTTAGGGTTAGGGTTACAAAGTTTTTTGAAATTCTAGATGGTAGATTCAAAGAGGTAAAGTCATTCTTATGTGAGTAAAAGTCTAAATGGTTTTACTCCAGTGTATCCTGCTGCTCTTCTAAAGCAAATAATCAGTACGTTGCTCAACAGTTTTTCCTAAATGATATTATTATTTCTTGCTGCAATATACAACACATGCTTATATTGTCTCTAATATGCTTCTTCTCTAAGTCTCTTGCCTGTTTTTAAGTTCTCACTTTGGATATTTTTTATTTTATCCCATTTACTTGACATACAGTGAAATTCTTCCTTTACATATTCCAGCTTGTTAGCTAGGGTCAGAACTGAAAGGGTTAAGAGCTTTGCTCAAGGGACTAACAGTGGCAGCTTGGCTGCCCTGGGGCTTGACATCCTGACCTCCTAATCAGTAACCCAGATATATAATTGCACACAGTTTGGCTCCACTTTTCCCCTAAGAACAAAATATCACAGATAATCAATACAAAGTTATTTTGACTGATCACCTTTCCCCCCTATGATTAAACACGTCTATCCTGTTGGGACAAAAGGACTTTTTGAATTGTCTGATTAAGATGATGAATGCAAACACCTATGGGACATTTTGGAGTGATGTAAAAGAATGTGAGCGTGTTCACCTCCACCAACATGAAAACACCAGCTGACAGGAAGAACAGCATTCATTACCACAGAACAGTATCTAAGGCATAACATAGGATCGTAAAGAAATGCACATCAATAGAAAAGAAACATGGCTCATACAGAATGCTGTTAAAATCAGATAAAATTCTGACACTGCTGAATATTTCTTCTAAACTAATGCAAGTTAGGCGAACCCTAATATTCTATTTTTGTAGATATTTGCCAGAAGCTGTATCCACATTGGGCCTGCAAATCTAATAGTTATCAGTGGAAACAGGTCAAGGACAATATACCTGAAACTGATGTTTAATCATTTCTCTTTCTCTTATTATGAATGACCTGGAAAAAAACTATGGAAATAAATGGCACTTTTTACACATAATATTTATGGACATCATGCCACGGTGTGTGTATGTTATGTTAAGGATTTAACATGTATGGGTGTTTTTACCTGTGCAAAGCAGCATGCCTAAAAGCTCCTTATCCATAATAAAATCAGTGTAACAATAATTTTGTTGCTGAAGCAGCTGTGGATGCGGATCAGGTAATCAGGTTTGTTACAGCTGGAACTTTCTGTTTAATATATCCCATTTCTATGGTAATTAAAAAATAAACAAAAAATATTGAACATGAAGATGTTTACATTTTGTTAAGGGGTTTCAAGATCATGGTATTGTTAGTTACAACAGGAATTATGGCGATTAATATTCAGTACATGTGTTGTGGAGATGTGTGATATGCAGTATATGTGTTGTGCTGGCCGTGTGCTTTGAAGTGAGCCACCTTACAGCTTCTGAAGATCACACAGATGTGAATGCACTCCTATTCTGCCTCGATGGCTTTGATTTTCAGACCAAACAGTAGCACAGGACAAAACATAACCTTAACTGGCACACACTTGGACAGTGGGAGGGAAGAGGCATTTGTGAATCCAACAGCAGTGTACTCATTGTACTCAACAGCATTGAATAACCCCTGGCGTGTTTAGTTAGTAAAATCTAGTATGACAAAGAGAAACCATAACTGAGAAGTCTGAGAAGTTCTCGAATGAGACAGAGAGGAAGGACACTGAGGAGTGCCTCATAGTGGAGAAATAGTTCTACTGCAACACAATGGGTCATAAAAGCATACACTGTAATGAACTTGTAAAGGATTACATAAAAAAAAAAATAGATCAATAATAGTTTTTTTTTAAAGGTCTGTTCCTTGGGGAGCCCTTAAATGTTCTAGAAATAGCTTCAACCCCTTTGGAAAGCTAAAAAATCTTATGTATCAGGACTTAATTAGTTATAAAAAATACTTCCCAAACTCTGAACAGCCTGCAGTGTACCCATAGAGCCATTATTAAAAAATGGAGAGAAAATGACACCCTAACCATGATTCGGCCTAAAGAAGGTCATCTAGCAAGTGCATGGTAAGAAGGGCATTAATCAGAGCTGTAGACAGTAATACAGTGGGAATGGTAGCTTAATTGGGGGAGTGGTACCTGAATGGTTAAGACTCTGGGTTACTGATCGGAAGGTCAGCAGCCCAAGCCCCATTACCTACAAGCTGCCACTGTCATGCCTTTAATCAAGGGCCTTAACACTCTCTGCTCCATGGGTGGTGTATCATGAAATGTAATTCAATTTATTTATTTTTTTTATTGCACTTTAAACAATAGTTAATGTCTCAAAGCAGCTTTATAGAAATTAGGCGTTTATAAAGTTGTATAAAATAATGTATACGTTTAATGCCTATAAGTTTGTTCCTTTTATTCAAAGCATACTCAAAAGCGAACCCATTCCCCTCTGGAAGGCACCGAATGTCTATTTAGTACATTTCCATCATTGTTAAAATCATCAAAGCATCATGTCTAACCCTGTGCTGTGCTGTGAATGTGAGAAATAAAAAAAATACTCTTTCTTGTTCCTTATTTTTTTCCCAGTTTTTTTTTTTCAAATCGATTTCAGAGAAGTTGACAAAAGTTCTAAGAAAATAAACATTTATATAAACTGAGTCATGTAAATTGACATGAAAATCAAGTCCTGTAAAGCAATTTTTTGTTTTAATGCCATGAAACACTGTAATTTTGATGAACAGGCACTAGTTCGGTATTTTTGCACTTTATTAACTTACATCAGTAAGCCTACACAGCAGTTTCTGTATACTGACAGCAAAGGTTTGTGTACACATCCACACACACACACTACAACCTTACTTGGACATACTGTAAGTCCTCCCCCAGGATAGTAAAGTATTTGTAGATTTTTTTTCTGGCTTCACACTGTGCTCTGATATTAAATCCCCCCTGCTGCATTCAGTCTTATCTGAGCAGATGGCATAAAATACCCTGGCAGATCGATGTTTAATTCTCTTTGAATAACTGAATCCTATTGAATGTCCCTTCACTGCTTGTACATTTATTCGAACAGAAAGCAGGGAACACAGAGCTGTCAATCAAACATCGTATTTCTGGGAATAGAGTCAGATTTAGTTTTTCTATTTTTTTCATTTGCTTTAATGGACTGTTAACACTTTAGTATCATGTTTCATGATTGTTTATATTCTCTGCTCAATGAATTCCACTAGCCGGTATCTTTAAAGCTAAATAAAATGTAAATTAAATTCTTACACTGTGACATGTGACAGCACATTACTATCCATTGCATCCAACTTGTTTAGAGACAGATTAGTGTCAGCTCAATTCCATGTCCTACCAAGGTTGAAGTTGAATGTGGCATTTAAATCTTTCAGACACTGCTGCAGACATCACATCCTGCACCCATCATTAAACTATTAAGAGCTCCTATGCTAGGTGTTTTCAGATTCAGAATATTTGATTTGGAACAATTTTTGACAGTTAAAAACTGCATTTCTTGCTAATCTAATGTTCAGCAATATCCAGTTTTAAGGATTTTTACACCCTATTCAATGCACTACATTTGTCCAAAAAGAGAACAAAGAAAAGATCTTGAGCACAACCTTTTTGAAGTCATGAGTGGAACCAAGCCTATAATCAAATCATTCTCAACTGTGACGTTCTTTATGAAGGAGAACAAAAGCAGTTGCAGGTCGTGCCCTGACTTTAGTGAACATTCTTTTTTTAACATCCTACCTTTCTCGCTTTTGTGCAAACAAAAACCCTTTCAAGCAATCTCATCATTATGTCTAGAATTGATTTTAGACTGCAAAGTGATCAACTGGAAAGAAAAGAAGATGCCAGCAGAGTCTGCAATGTTTTTCCTCTAGCCTTCCATCACACTTGAACAATTGGCTGACACTTAAATACGTGTTAATTAACCAACAATGTGAAACCGGTGCAAAAATCAGATGCCGTGACCCATAAGGGTGCCGTGGCTGATGGGAAATGTAGTCTCTTAGCATAATTCTAACACCAAAAAAATCACCCAGATGCTATAACTTAGAGATCTTGTGCAAAGCAAAATCTGTCACTAAACCCAGGTGTGATGTAGGCTTGTATGAGTAGTAATGAAGGTGTCATGCAGCCCTGTGAACACTACATTTAATTAATGTCTTGATGTTGAATGCTACTATCAAATTAATAACCACAGTTAAATCTCTGAGGAGAAGTAATGCCATAACTAACACAAAGAAACCCAATGAACACAATTCAACAACCACCCACATACATCATCTTTATTAGAAGCATCAATATTAACCTCATAGCCCCCGGGTTTTTGAGCATTTTTGCGCATTTTTTTTGTGCATTACAGTTTTCCTGGGGATTTTAAATTAAGGCAAATTTAAAAAATAAGACAAAAACTGTTTAAGCTGACCTGATCTCTCAGGAAGTGTTTTAGTGCTAAAAGCACAGCCCTCATCTCCACACAGTTTATGTGCCATAAACGATGTAGCTTGTTCCACCAACCTTGGGCGGAGCGGCCACTCATGACCACTCCCCACCCTGTGAGGGATGCATCCGTTAGCATTATGCGACAACAAGGAGCTCCCAAGCCGGGGCCCTAAAATAGGAACGTATGTTCTCTCCATATATCTAAGGTTTGAAGCGCTTGCCCCGAGACCTTGATAGTACGGAGTGAGTTGCCCCCTCGGGAGAACCCTCTGTCTCTGAGCCTTTAATATGGAGGGGCCCAAGTGGAATCATGCCAATCAACTATATCAACCAGTCAATCATGCCAATCAACTATATCAACCAGTCGTCGATATAGTTCAGAATGCAGATGCCCTGAAGCCATAGTGGGGCCAAAGCCGCATTCATGCACTTTGTGAAGGTGCGGGGTAAGAGTGCTAGGCCGAAGGGGAGGACCCGATATTGGTAAGCTTCACCCCCCAAAAGCAAACCTCAGGAACCTCCTGTGAGCAGTAAGGATGGCTATGTGGAAATAGATCTATTGTGACAAACCAGTCCTTGGACTTGATCTGAGACACGATCTCTTTTAGGGTAAGCATCCTGAACCTGAGCCTCATTAGTGAGCAGTTCAAGGAGCGTAGATCTAGGATCGGCCGCAATCCACCAACCTTCATCGGAACAACAAAGTACTGGCTGTAGTAGCCTGACTCTCTGACTAAGGGAGGAACCAATGCGATGGCCCCTTTCCTTAGGAGGGTGTGTCCTTTTTGCTCCAGGACCAGAGCCTGCTTGGGTCCCACCAGGGTGGGACACATCCCGTTGAACCGGGGGAGAGGACCCGAATTAAATCAAGTAACCCCTCTCTATCATAAGCAGGACCCACTGAGATACGTCTGGCAGATCTTCCCAAGCTGCCAGGAAATCTCTTAGGGGAACCAGCTTTTCGAGGCTGGCCTCTGACCCTCCCAGAGCGTTGGAGCGTTGCAGCCATTGGACCCTCCTGTTAGGTGGTGGGTCTCCTCCTTCTGCAGTGATCTCTCGGGCGGAGATGAAGAAAGACACCTGCTGGAGGGAGGCTGTGCCCCAAAGCAATTTAATTCAATTCAATTCAATTCATTTTTATTTGTATAGCGCTTTTAACAATGAACATTGTCTCAAAGCAGCTTTACACAGATAATGTGGTGATTAAAAGTGAATATGTTCTTTATAAGTAAGTTTGTCCCTGATGAGCAAGCCGGTGGTGACTGTGGCAAGGAAAAACTCCCCGAGATGGCATAAGGAAGAAACCTTGAGAGGAACCAGATTCAAGAGGGAAGCCATCCTCATCTGGGTTGCACCAATTGTCCATTTGTAGCAGATATACAATGTTGCGGGGTACAGTGTTGATGATTAAAAGCGAACTGTATTCCTGAGTCAGTGTACGAGACTGTTGACATTAACTACAGTCCAATCCATCCTCAAAGCGCCCATTCTTACTCCAGAATTTCATGGAACCACCCAAGGCGTTGATGAGAAACCATCCCAAGCTGCACAGAGTGGCCTCCAGTCGAAGAGAACACTATCCAGAGGCAGGCCTGGACGAAGTGGGAAGATCCACTGAGGGAGAGGGGCAGGAACAGTGGTCACTGGAGCCTCAGAAGCAAGTTTAACTGGACCGAGAGAGAGAGAGAGAGAGAGAGAGAGAGAGAGAGAGAGAGAGAGAGAGAGAGAGAAAGAGAGATAGAGAGACAGCAAGAAAAGGATATGGATTATTAAGTGTCCTTTTTGTTGTATGAAAGTTAATGTCACTGTGCAGTTTGGTCTCCGGCAAGACTCGCTATGGCAGCATAACTAAAAGGGAGAACCAGAAGGTAATACAGACATGATAGATCTCTGGGATAAGAGACGACCCACCACACTACCGTCAACAAACCTGAGTGAACCAGTTCACCAAACACTCTATATCCATGTTCCCTCCAGATCTGAGCCTTTACCTAAGAAAAAATCTAAAAAACACTGAGACTGTGTCTGAGTCCCGAACACTGATTGGAAGGCTGTTCCATAATTGTGGGGCTTTATAAGAGAAACATCTGCCCCCTGCTGTAGTCTTCATTATTTGAGGAACCAACAGATAGCCAGCACCTTTTGATCTAAGTAGGCATGGAGGATCATACTGGTACAGAAGTTCACTCAGATACTGCGGTGCAAGAACGTTAAGTGCTTTATATGTCAGTAGTAGTATTTTATAATCAATGCGAGATTTCATTGGGAGCCAGTGTAGACTGATTAAAACAGGGGTGATGTGGTCATATTTCCTAGATCTAGTGAGGACTCTTGCTGCTGCATTCTGAACTAACTGAAGCTTATTTATGCACTTACTCGCACACCCAGACAGTAAAGCATTACAGTAGTCTAATCTAGAAGTAACAAAAGCATGAACTAGTTTTTCTGCATCCTGTAACGACATCATATTTCTAATTTTAGCAATATTTTTAAGGTGAAAGAAGGCGATCCTGGGGATATTATTCACATGAGCCTCAAAGGAAAGACTAGGGTCAATAATAACACCAAGGTCTTTGACAGCCGTACACGCTAAAACAGAAACACCATTCAGAGATGCTACGTAATCTGAAAGTTTGCTTCTAGCTGCATGTTGTCCAAGTAAAAGTACTTCCATCTTATTTGAGTTGAGCAGAAGAAAATTATCAAGCATCCACTGTCTAATGTCCTTTACACACTTCTTAACATTGTTAAGCTGATCTCTCTCATATATACAAAATCTCTCAATATACAGCTGTGTATAATCAGCATAGCAATGGAAGCAAATACCATGTTTATGAATAATTTCACCAAGAGGCAGCATATAAAAAGAGAAAAGCAGAGGGCCTAAGACAGATCCTTGAGGAACACCAAACTTTACCTCAGAGAGTGTGGAGAACTCACCATTTACATCAACAAACTGATAGCAATCAGTCAAATAAGACCTGAGCCAAGAGATCTGTTCCCTTTATTCCAACAACGTTCTCAAGTCTAGCAAGTAGTATAGTGTGATCATTGGTGTCAAAAGCTGCACTAAGGTCGAGCAAAACAAGTAAGGAGACAAAACCTTGATCAGAGGCCAATAACAGGTCATTTACCACCTTAACTAGCGCCGTCTCTGTGCTTTGATGAGGCCGAAATCCTGAATGATACATTTCAAAAATGTTATTCATAAGTAGGTGTGAGCATAACTGCTGTGCTACAACCTTTTCTAAAATTTTGGATATAATGGGGAGATTTGATATTGGTCTGTAGTTGGACAGCTGACATGGGTCAAGGTCAGGTTTCTTAATTAGGAGGTGGATAAATGCCAGTTTGAAGGATTTTGGTACATAACCAGTGCTAATGGAAGAGTTTATTATTTTAAAAACAGGTTCAATTACCTCTGGAATTATCGGTTTAAAGAAACTTGTAGGCAAGGGATTGAGAATGCAGGTTGATGATTTTGATGAGGAAATTAATGAAATTAAGTCATTCTCATGAATAAGAGTGAAGCTTTGTAATTGATTGTCTGCTATAATTACACTGCTGTCTACAGAGTTGCTTGTAAAATAATTTGGATTTATATCAACCGTCTGGATTTCTTGCCTGATGTTTTCAATTTTATTATTAAAAAAGTTCATGAAATCATTACTACCTAATGATGGTGTGCATGTTAGTGCAGTGCTTTTATTCCCTGTTAATTTTGCTACCGTGCTGAATAAAAATCTAGGATTATGCTTGTTATTTTCTATAAGGGTGGAGAAATATGCTGATCTAGCAGCACTAAGAGATTTTCTATAATTTAGAGGCTCTCCTTCCATGCTATTTGAAATACTGTTAATTTTGTTCGACGCCATTTACGTTCTAATTTTCGAGTGGTCTGTTTTAAGGTGCGTGTATGATCATTATACCAGTGTGCAAATTTTTTCTCTTTGATCATTTTGGTCTTAAGGGGAGCTACATCATCTAGAGTGTATTGTAACGTTGATTCTAGGTATTCAGTGGCCCAGTCGAGCTCTGCGGGGTCAGATGGAGATCTATCTAGTATCGTAATTTCTGGAAGATTATTGATAAAACGCGCTGCTGTAGCCGACGTGAAAGTACGCTTAACACGATAATGGGGTGAGGTAGTAATGCAATGACTAAGGCAGATTTTAAAAGAGATGAGATAATTGTCTGAAATAGCTTCAGACTGTGGAATTATGACTAAGTTTTTTATTTTTAATCCAAATGTTAACAACAAATCATGTTTCCACCACTATGAGTGGGTCCTATAACATTCTGATTAATTCCAACTGAATCTAGAATGGACACAACTGCTGCTCTTAAGGAGTCTTCCTGATTATCAAAATGAATATTAAAGTCACCAATAATTAATGCTTTGTCTAAAGAAGTAGCTAAATTTGTGATGAAATCTGCAAATTCTATAAGAAAATCGGAGTAGGGCCCTGGGGGTCTATAAATAATAATTAGTGGAATTGACTGACTGGACCTGCTTTTGGACACTGAATATTTTATGCTGGTGTAAAGAACTTTAAATGTTATACATTTGTGTTTAGTCTTTTGTGTGACGCTTAGATTATTATTATAAATAGCTGCGACTCCGCCTCCTCTGCCATTTAGACGGGGTTGGTGTATGTAACTATACCCAGGAGGACTTGCTTCATTTAATGCTAAATATTCATTTGGTTTAATCCACGTTTCTGTCAAACACATTATATTAAACTCCTGGTCGGTAATAATTTTGTTTATAGTAAGCGCTTTTGACGAGAGAGATCTAATATTCAGCAATCCTATCTTTAGATCAGAGGTGCTGGCTGTGCGCTCAGTCCTATTTAATTTAATGTTAATCAGGTTACTAAAACAGACTTTCTGAGAATTCCTATATTTTGGTTACAGACACAGTGTCAATTTGGTGGATCCTGAGTGACGACTCTGTGCAGCTAGCAGACGGTCAGTTTAGCCTGTCTGTCTGCTCGCTGGCCTTGGCTCTAGACATTAACTTGTTAACTAGTGCTGTTGTGAGACTATGAGAGCAGCACCTTCCAGAGTGGGATGGATACTGTCCCACCCTAACAGGCAAGCCTTGCCCTTAAAAATGCTCCAATTAATTAATGAAGCCCACATTGTTTTTGGAGCACCACTCGGACATCCAGCAGCTCAGCGACCATAACCTGCTGTATACTACATCGCCACGTCGCATTTGGGATGGGGGATTAAACCAAATGAAGCATCTTACTGCATCGGACATTGCCTTCGCTAATTTACACACCTCTATAATATTACTCTTGGTAACCTCTGACTGTCGAAGGCGTATATCATTAGCTCCTGTGTGGAAAAACTATCTTAGAGAACCTATGCTTTCCTAAGAATCTAAGCTGACCTGCTATGTCCGGCGCCCTGGCTCCTAGTATACACATAACCTGTGCTGCTAGTGCCCCTAAAGGTCTAGCTAATTTCACGTGCCTCAGAATAGAGTCTCCTAAAACCAGACCTCTAACCCTCTTTCAGGTTTCTCAGTGGGTGCTTTACTAAGGAGAGCAAACCTGTTGGACACGTGAAGCAGAGAGGAATGGTGCTCCTGTGGGCAAGACTTAGCGTTAGCTTTGGCTTTGCAAGTATGCCGCCGAGTCGTTACCCATTCGCCCCGCTGCAAGGGCTCTAATGCCGGAGTCGGGGGAATATTAACTTCACCTAGGGCATCCAGACATTCCCTTGCAGAACCTGGACTGCTCTCGCACTCACTACTTCTCTCTAGACTCTGGATGCGCTCCTCTAATGCTAAGATCTTCTCCATCAAAGAGCAAACTAGCTTACACTTCTCACAGATAAAATTATCGCTAACAACGGAGAAGGACCGACTAAACATGTCACACTTCACACACTGAATGAACTGGATGTTCGCCATAGCAGAGAAATTACGTACAACAAAACACATCCTGTGGTAGGGCTAGCAGCCTGGCCTTCTGTGCCAAGGCATCCGATTGGGGAAGCAGCGCCTCAAGGCTGGCCCCAGACCTTCTCAGAGCGGCTGGAGCATGCCGCTGAGGCCTCCTGAGAGGTGGTGGGTCTTCTCTATCCGCAGTGGTCTCTCGGGTGGAGATGGAGAGAGACACCCACTGGAGGGAGGTTGTGCCCCAAAGCATGTCTTATGGCGGAGCTAACAGCCTGGTCTCCTGGTGGTGACGAGGAGGTACAGGCACCATGCAATGTGTACACCGCTGTACTCGATGTAGGGTGCTCTGATTGTAAGGGCCGCTTCACCACTGCCCGTTTGTTCAAGCAGAGGACCACCCTTAGGTTAGCCAACTCCTCGATCTGGGCCTAGAGTGCTCTGGGCTTCGCAATGCCTGGCCATGGCGAGGGAGGTCCCGCTTAAATGCCGCCGACTGCTTTGCTGACTCCTGAAACCTGTCGGCTATCGCATCAACCGCGTCGCAGAAAAGGCCAGAAGTACCTATCGGGGCATTCAGCAGAAAAGCCCTGTCCCTGAATCAATGAGCCACAGATGCCTTTCTAAGGTTACTAAAGCTGATATTAACCGACCTATGGCCTGCGCCGTGTCCTTGGTGGCCCTAATGGTTAGGTCAGCAGCACGACATAACCATAATATCGTCAACCCCAAAGCTGAAACCCTTATTTACCTTTCCCAGCAGGTCAGCCTGGTATGCCTGCAACACACTCATAGCGTAAAGGCAACCCGCAGCCTGGCCTACTGCCGCGTAAGCCTTGCCTACTAAGGCCGAAGTGGCTTTCAACGGCTTAGTAGGCCACACCGGAGCCTTCAGCGATGCAACACCTGGGGAGAGATAGCCAGCTAGTGTCTCTTCGACCATGGGCATCTCCCCATAGCCGCACTCATTAAACCCAACTATGTCTGTGTACAGCTAAGTTTGCGGGGAAAAGGCACATGGGGTCTCTCAGGACCTGGACATCTCGGTGTACAGGTCAGGAAAAAATGGTAGGCCTTGGCACGGAGGCTGTGATGCGGGATGCAGGAAACGCTTATTCAGCTTGCTGGGAACGCGTTGCTTCCGCTTCTCGCCCAGCCAAGCTAAGCTTGGACACGGCTCACGTCATTTTCTCCAGGAGCTCCTCGAACAGCACAGGCTGTAAGGAGTCCGTGAGCTAGCTAGCTTCCTAAATTTCTCCCTCTTTGAATCACTGCAGTTTTTAACATGGCATCCAGGATTTAAAAAAAAGTTTTGTTTTTTTTTAAGAATAAGTGCAATTGTAAAATACAGGGTTTTGTGGGACAAATCAGAAGGACTGAGTCAATGTAAAAATTCAGGCTAGCTTGATTTACATGCGGGAATTTAAGTTGTCTTAGTCTCA
Organism: Silurus lanzhouensis; assembly: GCA_039877035.1. Lineage (NCBI taxonomy): Eukaryota > Metazoa > Chordata > Actinopteri > Siluriformes > Siluridae > Silurus > Silurus lanzhouensis. Next base: position 1,692,102 of record JBCEWE010000454.1, read on the forward strand.
TACTGTACATGGCACACACACAAAAAAAAAACAGTAACCGTAACCATTAACAACTTTTTACTGACTTTTCTAACCATATGGGAAACAGTTATCACAAATTAGATGTGGTTGAATTAAATTTTCTATTCACTTGATCTGAGAAATTTTAACCTGTTCCAGCATTGCAATGCCCCTGCGCACAAAGCCAGCTCCAGGAAGATATGGTTTACATGGGTTGGAGTGAAAGATCTTGAGCAGCCTGCTAAAGAGTTCTGACCTAAACTTTTTTGAACACCATAGAAACAATTGAAACGCCGACTCAGGTCACCTCAACCTACACCAATACTTGACTTTACCAATGCCCCTCTGGCACAAATCTTGACAATCATACTATCTTAAATCTTGACTAATCAAATCTAGTTTAACATTGTCCTTAATATTGGACATATTATTACAGTGAATGGGGACTAAATGTGAAAGCTGATGTTCAAAAGACATATAAATCTTATGTCAGGCTTGCACAAGCTATTGCCTATATTGGGTAAGTTCATAGTGTGCACGAGTTCAGCAGTCCAATAATCAAATGGCTTCTTTAAGAAACTTGGCTGATGGGTAGCAGTTGCTTTATGAACACTATCAAGGGAAATAGTTACTAGAGCTGAGTAATTTATACACAAAAAAAGCTATACAATGTGCACATTGTACAAAATATATTTTTTATATTTTTCTGCTGCAAAATAGTGCACTTTATATGTGTGTTTGTGTGTAAGGTATGAATGTGCTTTCTTTCTTAAGTGTCCTCTTTCTATAATCATTGCCTGAGGGTAGAATCTTCTCCCGAGTGTCTCCATGTTATCCTTAAGATTTGTTTGTACATCCCACAGTGCATCACTGAGAAGATTCTGTTTTCTTCTGCTTCTTCTTTCGGTTGCTCCCATTAGGGGTCGCCACAGCGGATCATCCGTCTCCATACCACCCTGTCCTTTACATCTGCCTCTTTCACACCAACTACCTGCATGTCTTCCCTTACCACATCCATGAACCTCCTCCTTGGCCTTCCTCTTTTCCTCCTTCCTGGTGGCTCCATCCTCAGCATTCTTCTACCAATATAACTCATGTCCCTCCTCTGAACATGTCCAAACCATCTCAATCTCGCCTCCCTCACCTTGTCACCAAAACATCCTACATGGGCTGTCCCTCTAATAAACTCATATCTAATCTTGTCCATCCTCGTCACTCCCAACGAAAACCTTAACATCTTCAGCTCTGCTACCTCCAGCTCCACCTCCTGTCTTTTACTCAAAGCCACTGTCTCTAATCCATACAACATCGCAGGTCTCACCACAGTCCTATAAACTTTCCCTTTCATACTTGCAGATACCCTTCTATCACAAATCACTCCTGTCACTCTTCTCCACCCACTTCACCCTGTCTGCACTCTTTTCTTTACTTCTCTAACACATTTACCATTACTTTGCACTGTTGACCCCAGGTACCTGAACTCCTCCGCTTTCTCCACCTCTTCTCCCTGTAACCGCACCACTCCACTGCCCCCCCCTTTCATTTACGCACATGTACTCTGTCTTACTCCTACTGACTTTCATTCCCCTTCTCTCCAGCATGTACCTCCACCTCTCCAGGCTCTTCTCAACCTGCTCACTACTCTCACCACAAATCACAATATCATCCGCAAACATCATAGTCCAGGGAGACTCCTGTCTGACCTCGTCAGTCAACCTGTCCATCACCACTGCAAACAGGAAAAGGCTCAGAGCCGATCCTTGATGCAGTCCAACCTTCACCCTGAACCAGCCTGTTGTTCCTACTGCACACTTCACTGCTGTCACACTGTCCTCATACATGTCCTGCACCACCCTCACATACTTCTCTGACACACCTGACTTCCTCATACAATACTACAACTCCTCTCTTGGCACTCTGTCTTACGCTTTCTCTAAATCCACAAATACACAATGCAATTCCCTCTGTCCTTCTCTATACTTCTCCATCAACATTCTCAAAGCAAATAATGCGTCTGTGGTGCTCTTCCTCGGCATGAAACCATACTGTTGCTCACAGATGGTCACCTCTGTTTTCAGGGTAGTGAAAATCTTTTGGATTATTCTCCTGGCTCTGGTCCTGCATTGCTTGTTGTAGATGTTTTTTATGCAGAGATAGAAATGCTGATGGTATTACTCTAGAAAACACCTTTCAGTTCTGGGCCAAGGTACCTCCAAACCAGTCTGTAATGCTTCTTGTAAGAAGATTCTCCACAGCTCCTGAGTTTAAAGCCCTCAGCACCTTGAACCTGACCTGGTGTCATGTATGATAGGGCTACTGAGATACTGATTCCCCTTTTTCACCAGGAGATGTCTTCTGTGAGATGGACCCCAAAAAATATGACCCCAACTTTTTTGCTGACGGCCCGATTGATCATCAGGGGACTGTAGTTCCTCATGTGCTTCCTCAATATGCTTTACTTCCCAATCTGTAATCTTCTTCCCAGGCTTTTTGATGTTTGGGGAGAGTTTTTCCTTACAGATCTTTTGGGCTCTTTGCTTAGCTCTCGAGGAATACGGATGTGAATACGGAGGACTCTGATGTAAATTTCAGCAGACTCCAAGGGCATAAAATATAGAAGGTGGTCAATTAGAATAGACTTCATTAGTTTTCTAGTCCTGATACTGACTTTTGCAGTAAAAGGAGCTTGAGAATAAGAATCACAGCATTAGTTTTCACTCACATGGTAAAACTTGCACTCCAACATCTTAGTCATGTGAAGGAATTAAAGTTACTGATTTCGCCACACTGTCTAACATTTTTTGTAGTATTTCCTGTTGTGGTTGTATCCTCATTGGGTCCTCACTACATAATACAAATATGTTTCCAACTATATTAAACTATATTAAAAAGTAAAGTAGGGTACATTTGAGAGACAAGCTTTTGTACCCCTCAAACAATTATAAAAAATGTTTCTGATAAACCAAAATGCTTTAAAATTATGGATATTGTATTCACATTGTAATATTAGCAACGATTATTGACATTTTCTAACATGTACTGCATTGGATTTATTTTAATTTCTATTTATAATTCCATACAATTCTGTCTTGACTGCAGCTAATTGGACCCAACTTTACCATACAACAAAACAATGACCTGAAGCATATGTCCAAGCTCTGTAAGCATTATTTAGAGAGCAGATAGTCGACTAGAGTGTTCGTGGTATCGTGGAATAGCCTGCCCAGTCGCCACACCTAAATCCTTTTAAACTGTACTGGGATGAACTGGATCGCAAGGTCAGAGAATTTGTAATTAACAAAAACACATTTGGCAAGTTTTACAAGAGGCCTGGCAAAGTATTTCAGCTGAATGCTTAGTAAAACTTACTGTCCAGATGCCAAGATGGTGTAACACTGTTATATTACATAGTTTGTTGCATATAAAGAAATGGAACATGCACTTGTCTCTCACACACCATTAAAGACTTGGTGTTTCTAAATTTTTGACAGGCACCTAAATTGTTTTTCTGGTTGCACATACAATAAGTTAAAAGATCATTGTGAATTTTAATAGACACCATCACAATTATTTCATATCCTCAGAATTTAAGGAGACATAAAATACCTCCAATATTAGAAAACTTTACTAAGAGTACATGCTGTTTCTAGAGTTTTTGAACTTTCTTATTTTATAGCAAACAGTGAAGATCATCAGTTCAAAATCTCTAGACATCCAAATAGCTCCTGGAGGACCCTTGAGAAAAACCTTCAATGTTCAGTCTCTCAGCTCTCTATGTGGATGACAATATGGATCAATCAAATGTAAAAAAGAAATGTACACTACAGAACTACAGAATATTTCACTAGACCAAGCTTTCAGAAAAAAGTAATGTCATGAAGTTCAAAGTAATAACTCAAAGAGGCAAAATGGAGGGAAAATGAAAAATCCTTGCAAAGAATGTCACAGAACCAGCTCTTTGAATGCGCTGAATTCAATATAATTGTGAGCAGTAAACTAGTGTGTTCATAGCAAACATAAATACATAGACAGAAACACCTCCTGTATACGTATGTAATTAATATTATACAGTACATGATTTACAGTATCTACATCACATTAGCTCTGAACAAATATTAAAACATTAGAAAGAAAAACAAAGACTGATAGCAATTAAAAACACTGAACAAAAAGAATAAGAATTGTCTTTTGGTATGACTCAATGGCTGTACAAACCAACAGCCATTAAGTCAGGAGTGACAACAGTTTACTTGAGGAGATAAAGGTGCACAGGCTGGATGTCTGAAGTCCTGTATAATACTGTCCAATTCTTTGAAATTGCCAACATGATATCTGTATCTGAATTCTTTGTCTCATGTTTGTCTTTCCATGGTTCCATAGTTCCTACCTTCATGGTCAGGTTGGGTTTCTTTGTTACTTTATGTTTCCTTTTTGTTTTCTGTGTAGTCATTTATTTTAATATTAATATATTAAAATATCTGCTTTTACATCTGCTTCCATTTTATTACATGACATCAACAATTTACAGTTAACTTTGCAGGGATTCAACTGAATACAGATTTTGTGTCCTTGTTATGTAGGTTTTAATTTAAAGGTCTTAAATAAAAAATGAAGGACTCTTACACTAGTGTGGAGCTGCATCTCTTGTACAGAGACAACTAATAACTTCCACAGGACACGGTCAGTAATGATTTATAGACTGTCATTTTAATGTCTGTGCTAATAAATTTACATGCATATGTCTTTAATTAGCTGAGTGAAATCTAAAATAGTTTAATTGGGCCAAACCATTTACTTGTTTATTAATGACATCTATAACTTACAATACATTACTATTTATCTCACAAAAATATCTAGCTCTATTTTATTTGCTGTTCCATAGGTGTATTTTGTAATTTTGTTTTCTTTAACATATACTATGAGATTTACCAGTACACTTTTAGAAATTATTGGAGTTTGTGGATTTTTTCTACATCGATCATTTTGTCGCTACTTCTGCTCGCATAGTAATAAACAGCATAGAAGTAGAAATCATTAATCATTTTTATAGATAACATTCAAGAAGACAAACTTTTTGGACATTTCTATTTAATTTCCAGTCCAGTATTACTCTCAAACAGTGACTAAGCACAGTTTGAGTTAATATTATATATATTTTTCATATCATATTTTAGAATGCTGAGAATAAGGCATCTCCTTTACCTCTTTAAAAAACTACTTCAACGATCTATATTTCTTTGCTACTGACAGGTTAGACTAAAATTTAATTCCAGAAAAGAATCAAATTTTATATTTGCGTTTAAATTAATTAATTAGCAAACTGTACCAAATTTTAGGTACCAGCAAACCTACAGAAACAGAATGGCATAGTTGTTTATAACAGTAGACAAATAATACAAGAATAAAAAACTAATTAAAAAAATTTCTTCATATTTTCACATCAGTACTTTTAAAATACAAAATAAAAATAAACATACTCTTTATACCCTGAAGGAGTATGCTTCTGCCCTCCAAAATCATTAGTATTGTCACACAAAACTATAATATTTGAATTTATGTGCTATTTTTGGAGAACCAAACGGAAAAGAAATTCAATTTAGGACATTTTGAAAATAAAAAATAAAAACTTGCCCGCTCATAAATATTGCACTAAAGCTCTCAGTGGAGAAATTACCTCAGAACTTATATGTAGCTCATAAAACAAATGTAATGAGCAGATTTCATTTTATTTCCCAGTGAGATCATCATGCTTAGATATATAAAAAATGAATTATTCATGATTCACAATTGAAATTGATTAAAACCTAAAAAAAAAAATTATTTAGACTCTTAAAATTATTATAGATTTATACATTTCTCAACTTTGATGTGAGAGTTGTAGTGCATTAATAACATTTAAATGAAGCAGATATGAGAAATATCTTTTTGCCAATCAAACACAAGAGGTGGATTATCTAAGAGTTTAATCATCTTTGCTGTATGTAATGTTATAACAGACATGACAAACACTATTTTAATCTCTCTTGCACCTCTCTTGATCTCAGCTCATAGCAGCTTTCTGACAGAGTTTCTGCAGGTACATGGGCAGTGAAAGGACGGTGTGACAGCTGGTAAAGAGGCCAGTTTATTTAACGGCTCACTATATCAGGCAACAAAGATGAAAACTGTGGTTGAACTGCAAATAATACAACCAGTCCAGTTATACTCTGAAATTTTACAGTTCAGTGAACAACTGCTATTAGTGAATCAAAGATGAAGCGATAATGAATGAATATCCAGTATCATAAATATAAGGGTCCCTGGTGGTCTAGTGGTTAGGATGCGGCGCTCTCACCACTGCGGCCCTGGTTCGATCCCCGGTCAGGGAACCAACCCCAGCCACTCTTAGTGCCGGTCCCAAGGGTTGCGTTAGGAAGGGCATCCAGCGTAAAAACATGTGCCAAATCAAACATGCAGATTATCCGCTGTGGCGACCCCTAATGGGAGAAGCCGAAAGAAAGTTTTATCCAGTATCATAAAGATGAGGAGAAGTTTCCAATTGAGCTTGGTTCCTCACAAGGTTTCTTCCTCATATCTGTTTGCAATAACATTTATTCATATGTTTGTTTGATTGATGGATTGGTTGGTTGTTTTCTAATTTCACTGGATGTTGTTGAGAAACTACCACAAATTTATGGAAGAACAAACTGATAAATGTGGTGTGTCAGAATAGGAAAATGATCAAAACACTTATACACTTCATATATATATGTCTTATTTGAATAAATCTCCAAGAAAATCTCCAAGTAATTAACATCCATCTTCATCATACAGCAATGTTAATAGAATGTATTTAGTAAAATAAATAAAGAAAACAAAATAGGAGATTGGGAGTTTCATTTGTAAATTATGGTTCATGATCCCTAGTGTGGCAACTGGTACTTTAAACATTTTAGGTGTGTGCGTAAGTTGCTTAATATATCCAGCATAGATCACAGCAAACATATATTTTGTTGCCAGTACAGGAAAGTGTGTGCAAGCACGAGCTTGTAATAAAGTCATTTACTGATCCCAGTCTAACCACAACTGAAAACCGTGAATAAATGCAAAACATATTTATATATATTTTCCTTTTTTTTCCGACTTAAACCTAATGCCTAAAGTTTACTTTCTTAATTATAATAATAATCAGAACAAGCAACTGCATTCAAGCTTACTGGGAAAACACTTATTTCAACCCATCACATGTGCTATAATGTGAATATGCAATTCTTTCCTTAAGTAGACTTTAACATCTTTGCTGGTTTAAGAAATGAACCAATTTTGCAAAGATGACAGGTTGTTTATAGGGCAGTTGTAATTATACTGTACGCTGTATGTATGTGCAACCACCATGCAAAAAAGGAAAAACATGCGCTAGCATAGATTAATATCATGAAATGTGTGTATGTGTAAGATGTAAAGCAATATGTGTGTGCGCTTATTTCATGGAGTGGTAAGGTCAGTAAAAAAAAAAAAAGATCATGCTCATAATGTAATAAATTGTACAGTGTATGACAATGAAATCTTTTTTATTCAATCCACTTTAAGCCAATCATTAAAGGTCTAGACGCATGACTTTTGATGAATCAATCAATTTATATCATCTTTGTGATCGACTACTGAGAAAATCCATTCAGGCAGGTCAAGTAGCTTACTCCTGGGGCAGGAAATGTATCTGCTGAGTTTCTATCCGGTTTCTATCTGGTGCAAACCACAGAGACTACAGTCTTAGAAGACAAGATAAAGGCTTCTATTAAGTATAAGTAAGTTCTGTTACCTTATTTTTACAGCATTAAATACCACTATCGTTCAACTATTTCAACCTGTTGTATCATTTCAAAATGTACTGTCTATACTTATAGAAGAATAGAATTTAATATATTTTATCATTAAAGTGCTTGAGGTCTATTGTATTCAATATTATATTTACCACTGATGCTGTATGTCAGCCTAATAAATAATGTTAATGTCATCTAATAAAAAAAATTTAAGCACTATTCCTACCTTCTACAACATTATCAGAGTATCAAGAAGGTGCTGCTTCTGAAGTGTTCCTAATGGATTATAACGTTCTTACAACAGACTTTAATAGACTATTAATAGATATTGTAGTTAAAATTATAATTAAATAACTCTGTTGCTCATAATATGCTGTTCATACATTTATATATTCCTGTTTTTCATTTTAAACAAATGGAACATTTTAATAATTGTTCTTTCTAGTGACAACAGATAATTAATGAATTTTCTACTTAGAGAATGAATTTTTTAGAGAATGAATTTTCTACTTAACTTTATTATCTTTAACATCCATGGATTTATTCCATCACCTCTTGAGATCGACTTACAAATATCATTTTATTTGGAACTTATATTTTCCTTTAAAGCTGCTTTGGGACAATGTTTAGCATTATATAAAATGATTGTGTACTAGGTGGTCTAAGTCACTAGCTCTGTGATAAACACATGGCCTTCTGATTAGAAGGTCATGAACTCAAATTCTTGCACTGGTTACAGCCGGTTTGTGGGAATTTCTCTAATTCTATATAAAAAAAATCAAAAGTATGTTTGTACCTGTTGCATATACAGTTCCTTACATACCGTAGAGTAGAAAGTATAATGTGTATTAGTAGTCGGGTAAAAGGCACACCCTCAGAGAGAATGAAAGTTCTTTAGCATTTGTCGGGACAGCTGGTACGGGAGTGTCAAGCTGGGCAGCTCTGACTGTGAGTCTAATTGCCTTTTGGCTCATTAACAATATTTTATCAATCAGATATAGAGATCACCCTTGCTTGTCTAACAGGATCACAAAAATTGAGAACATAAAAAAAAAACTGTTCGGTGCCTGTCTAATTCTATAGAGATTATTTATAAAATTTTAGAATTATGTGTGCTCGGGAGTGGAGCAACGTCTCTGGCACCTTCTGCGAAGCTCGGAAACAAACAAACCACCTTGTCGGTGCTCAGGAGCAGAGCAGTGTCCTCTCTGGCACCCTTTGTAAAGCTCGGGAACGAACAAACCACCTTGTCTGTGTTTGGGAGCAAAGCAGTCCCCTCTCTGGCGCCCTCTGCAAAGCTCAGGAACAAAGAAACCACCTTGTCGGTGCTCAGGAGCAGAACAGCGCCCTTTGTGAAGCTTCGGGAATGAAGAAACCACCTTGTTGGTCCACAGGAGCAAAACAGCACCCTCTCTGGTGGCCCCCCCAGGTAGGAACAAAAGCTGGAGGGCTGGGCGACACCCCCAGTGGGGCTTGAGAGTTGGAAATTTTGTCGGCTCCTGGGATGGCCAAACTGGTGCCTGAGTTCCTTGAAAAAATCAGAATAGCTGGTGCAATAGGCACTCCCAGACGTCCGCTGCCCAGTCCAGGGCCTTGCCTAAGAGGTGGAGGATTAAAAAGGTTATCCTCCTCTGCTCAGTCTCATATGCCTCTAATTGGGCCATTAGAGCAAGGGTGCATTGACAGGAAAAGGTCAGGAGAAGCCAACAAACTCAGGAAGACAGGAGTTACCAGGAGACCTAAGAAGCCAGGAGACTAAGGAAGACAGAAGAAGCCAGGAGACTCGGAAAGATTGGAGAAGCCAGGAGACTCGGAAAGACGGGAAAAGCCAGGAGACTCAGAAAGATTGGATAAGCCAGGAGACTCGGAAAGATGGGAGAAGCCAAGAGACTCGGAAAGACGGGAGAAGCCAGGAGACTCGGAAAGACGGGAAAAGTCTCCCGGCTTCTCGAGTCTTCCAGAGTCTCCTGGCTTCTCCCATCTTTCTGAGTCTCTTGGCTTCTCCCATCTTTCCGAGTCTCCTGGCTTATCCAATCTTTCTGAGTCTCCTGGCTTTTCCGTCATTCCGAGTCTCCTGGTTTCCAGCCAGGAGACTAGAAAAGAAGGGAAATGTCAGGAGACTTGGGAAGATGGGAGAAGTCAGGAGACTCAGGAAGACAGAAGACTCCAAGTAATCAAACCACCATATATAGACTCTCACCAAACAAACACACACAGATCCAGATTCAAATACAAATACAAATATCAAGACAGACAAATGCCAAGGCCAATATAAAGACAAACATATCACGACAAAAATACCAAGACAAATATAAAGACGAATATAAAGACGAATATACCACGACAAAAATACCAAGACAAATATATTGAACCAACAAGAACAGAGGCAAAATCTTCTTCTTCTTCTTTCGGCTGCTCCCATTAGGGGTCGCCACAGCGGATCATCCGTCTCCATACCCCCCTGTTCTCTACAGCTGCCTCTTTTACACCAACTACCTGCATGTCTTCCCTCACCACATCCATGAACCTCCTCCTTGGCCTTCCTCTTTTCCTCCTACCTGGTGGCTCCATCCTCAGCATTCTTCTACCAATATAATTCATGTCCCTCCTCTGCACATGTCTAAACCATCTCAATCTTGCCTCCCTCACCTTGTCACCAAAACATCCTACATGCGCTGTCCCTCTAATAAACTCATTTCTAATCTTATCCATCCTCGTCACTCCCAACGAAAACCTTAACATCTTCAGCTCTGCTACCTCCAGCTCCACCTCCTGTCTTTTACTCAATGCCACTGTCTCTAATCCATACAACATCACAGGTCTCACCACAGTCCTAAAAACTTTCCCTTTCATTTTTGCAGATACCCTACTATCACAAATCACTCCTGTCACTCTTCTCCACCCACTTCACCCTGCCTGCACTCTTTTCTTCACTTCTCTAACACACTCTCCATTACTTTGCAAAGAACAGAGGCAAAATGATTAACTTAAATACACAATACTAACAAGGAGCAGGTGGGAGACATTAAACAGTTAGGAGCTAGGGGGTAGGGGATAAGGGCCCTGTGACGAAATCGGTGGCCAAAGCAAAAACAAACAACCCAAAAATTTTCAGACTCTGACAGTTACTCTAACAAGAGTTATTGACAACAAAATAAAGAATTTGAACACAACTTATTGGTCATTTCTAATCCAATATAATTTTTTGACATGGCTCCACTGCTTGGCACTTCTACAACACCCCTAATGTGGGTGTCACGGTTGCGGAGTGACTGAAGCAAAACTCTAGGGTAGTGAAGAAAAGGGTTTTGCGGTGGACATCCACAGTAAAGTGAAAGGTCGTGTAGCGAGGTCACAATGTTCATCTACGTGAAATAGTAGAACTGACGGTGACTGAGAGCAGGAGAGGGGTTTATGTAGGGCTGTAGATAACGAGCCACAGGTGCCGATACTTAGTATGATGGGGACAGACTACGTGTGTGTGTGTGTGTGTGTGTGTGTGTGTGTGTGTGTGTGTGTGTGTGTGTGTGTGTGTGTGTGTGTGTGTGTGGAGCTGAGGGATGGCGTGGCAGGCTGTCCCCTGACAGTGGGAGACTTAACTAATATTTTACACTCTCTTTTTAATGGATACCAGTAACATACTAGAAGTAAAGTAAATGTGTTTTGGATCACTTACTGCGGGAGTTGTTTACTGTACCTCCTGCAAAGCCTCCAGCACTACACTGGAGAAGAAAAATAATGTTTGGTTGATTGCTGCTTAGGCGGTACAATATGAGAATTAGATGGTTTCCTGACTTTGCAACTGATTCTGTTTTTGCTTTTAATTCACATTTAAGTTCAAAATATGATTCTCAAATGGGTTCTTGGTCAGGCGAGACATTTTTTTTCTGCTATTATTAACATCTTCTATAAAATAATTTCTAGGGAGGTTTTAGTTTAGCAATTAAGGCTTTTTACTTTGGATCATTAGTTCAAATCCAAGCCCCTGAGCAGGTCTCTTAACCCAATAACTGCTCATTTGTATGAATTAGATAAATGTAATTCGCTCTGGATTAGGTTGTCTGCCAAATGCAATAAATGTAAATTTGTAATTTTATATGATGTAGACATGATAGATATGTGACTGGCAAAAACAATTACTGGTGCAACAATAAAAGCTAGACATTGAGAGAAATAAAATAGATGTTATAGTCAAATCAATTTATCTTCTATAAATGATCATGTATATTTCATTTTATTTGCCTTTTGCCTAAAAGCGATAACGTTGAGTAAGACAGTGTGGGAGACAATTGCCGCCACCTAGCGGACAATTTAGTACATTATTTGTACAGTATATTATTTATGGATTAAAAAGAGGAATATATATATATATATATATATATATTATATATATATATATATATATATATATACACCATCCTTATGACCAGCAAACTTGTGGCAATATATAATAACTTATGGTGTATATATATATATATATATATATATATATATATATATATATATATATATATTAGGGATGCACCGAAATAAAAACTCTTGGCCGAAACCGAAAACCGAAAAAGGAGGAAAGCAAGGCCGAAAACCGAAAAAAATGAAACACCGAAAGAAATTATGGCAATTATTATTACCATTGCATTTATGTCTATGACTGTGTACTAACCTTACTAAAATCAAGGCATTTCAATTGCATAAATTAATATTAAAGTTTCAAAGAATTAATCAATTACAAATTTTTAAAATATTTATTTATAGCACATTGCAACAATGCACAAGATAAAATAAATTAAAATTTAGTCTTAAATGTTTAACTTTAATGCACTCATGTGTACATTAAATAATAATATACAGGCCCTCTGGCCTGCTGAAAGGTTGTAAAATTAAATATGTTCTTTCATAAAAACAAAGTGCATTTAGAACAAGTGCAACTGCTTAAAGATACAATAATACAACACTATCACTGGGAAACTTCCTGCCTTTTCAAAAACGTCCACCACAGACGGAGTGCGCATGCGCGGAGGGGTTTCGCTTTTCTGTGCGTTTGCGTTCCTCTGATATTCAGCATAGCTATCGGATGTTTGGATTTCAGGTGATAAATTAAACCCGACGTGGAGAAAGTTTTTGCAGACGAAATTTCGTCATTACATGTTTTGCAAATCTGTGGGTCTTTCTCAGATATACTGAAACACGTCCACACCGCAGACATGTTGTTTTAGACATGCACGTGCAGGCAGCGGTTTCTTCGGTTTTTTCGGTGATCAAAGTCTTTCGGCCGAAAACCGGAATTATATATATATATATATATATATATATATATATATATATATATATATATAAACATAAATCACACACAAGAAATGCTGTATAAGTTGGTTATATGTATTATTTTAATTCAGCACTGATGATTCTATATTTGTCAGTATTTTTTTTTACTAAAAGACAGCTATTTACTGGCTGCTCTTACCAAAGACCCTAGGCCACAAGATCTCCACACTCCTGTTTTTTTGGGGTTTTTTTTTTTATTCCCTGCCACATATAAACCTGCAGATTTATTTATAAACAGCTGCACACACAATGCACAATGCACACATACATTTATGTGTGTAAAGGTAACGGATTCTTTAAAATGTGACCATAAACTAGTTTATAAAGGAGAACCTTCTCATAAACAAACCTGCAACAACCCAGGCTTAAAGTAAAATGCTGTAAATGAAATGTGTATATGTCAACTGTATTTTGCATTACAAAAATGAATAAATAATAAATCAATAAATGAATTAATACACGTTTAGGTTTATAGTGGAAAAACCTTTTAGAAACTTACATTGACAAATATGTTTGTTTTTCTTTTATTTATTTCTTCCTTATCTCTTTCTTTCTCTTTCAGGATTGCAGTCAATTGTAAATGTACGTTGCTCATATGTCTGATGCTTTTGTGTTATAACGGTTAAGAAGAAATTTGGAACAAGAATGACGGAAACCAGTTAAACAGATTATAAAGCACAACGAAAAGACATTTTTTTGTCAGCCCTGTACCATGAACACTGAGATCTGTGCACATGATTAACCTGTTGCGCAAACTGAAAAACAAATCGTGTTTCAATTGCTATCAGGTTTTGTGTGCAACAGTCTGTTTATGTTTTTTTCTTTAACTGCCAACTTAACAATTGTGTTGTGATCATATGTTCTGTGTCAAAGCCTATTAACTGTATAATGCACGGCTTATAAGATGCACTAATTGCTTATTTCACAACCACAGCACTTATTTCTATAGTTCACACTTGCAAAACAACAAAGGCATTACCTCTACATACCTTTAGATATAAAGTAGGAAAAAAGTTTCAACTGCTGTTAGAACAGAACTATACAATATTTTAGCATCCATATCAACTTTCAAAAGAAAGAAAGATAGAAAGAAAGAAAGAAAGAAAGAAAGAAAGAAAGAAAGAAAGAAAGAAAGAAAGAAAGAAAGATGCATGAACAAGCATGGAAACAAGCAACAAGTAGTTCAAAAGAACAAATATATATATATATATATATTGTAATATGCACTTTTTTTTTCCACCAAATTTACTTTTTCACCAAATATACTGTATAATGACATTACAAACTGTGCCATTTCTGCTTATTAAGTTCAGGTGTAATTAACAAATATTTGATATACAATAATTTGCAAATCTCATAAATCCATCTTATTTTTCATAATAAAATATACACAATATATCAAATGTTTTAACTGAGGAAAATGTACCATTTTAATGAAAATATATTGTTATTTGGAATTTGATGGCAAAAACTAGTCTCAAACAATTTGGCTGGTTAAAAAAAAGTGTATTTTAGATAGCCAGAGTCTTTCAAAAGTAAAGATGGGCAGAGCTTCACCAATCTGGGCAAAAACTGCTTCTAAATATTCTGAAATATAGAAAAATGTTTTTTAATATAAAACTTTGAATATATGATTATCTACAGTAAATAATATAATGAAAGGATTCAGAGAATCTGGTGAAATCTCTGTGATGAGGATGTCTGTGATCTTTGAGTCCCTTGGTGGCACTGCATTAAAACCAGGTATGCTTCTTTGAAAAATGGTTCAACAGCTAAAATCCTGTACCAGACAGGAATGAGACAACATTCCTCTCCCAAAACTCTAAACACTGGCCTCCTCAGTTCCCAGACATATACAGACTGTTGTTAAAAGTTAAAAGAGGGGATTGTACACAGTGGTAACCATGGCCCTGTCCCAAATCTTTTGAGATGTGATGTGGCCATCAAACTCACAATGTCCCCATGTTCCCCCCCACATATGATATATATTCAATATTTCATTGTCAGTAAATCACGGGTTTATGAGATTTGAAAATAATTGCATTCTGTTTTTATTTACATTTTGCGCACCTTTTTTTGGAATTGGTGTAAGTTTAATAGTGAATTCCCAGGTGGTCTAGTGGTTAGGATGTGGCGCTCTCACCAGTGCGGCCCGGGTTCGATTCCCGGTCAGGGAACCAACCCAAGCCACTTTCAGTGCCGGTCCCAAGCCAGGATAAACGGGAAGGGTTGCGTTAGGAAGGACATCCAGTGTAAAAACATGTGCCAAATCAAACATGCGGAGGATCCGCTGTGGCGACCCCTAACGGAAGAAGCTGAAAAATTTTATTGGTGTAAGTTTAATAGTAGTTATAATAGTATGTCGCAATGGGGCATGGTCAAGCACATGGGGGAGAAGAGGCAGGAAACCATGAATGATTATCACTTGTGGCTTATTAGGACTAGTATATTTAGCTCTATGTTTTTTATGCTTTTGAGGTTAACTGTAAACAGAAAGAGATAGAGCGAGAGATATAGAGAGAGAGAGAGAGAGAGAGAGAGAGAGAGAGAGAGAGTAGTGTGCACTTCAAGTGGAAAGATGTGAAAATAAATAGAATGGTTACTCTTTTAGGATTGTGTTTATTTTTTATATTACTTGTAAATTTTTTATAGAACTTTTAATGTACTTTATAATGTAGTTATAAGTAAATAATTTATAATTGAAATGTAAGTTTAATAGTAGTTCAGTAGCTTCTAGTTGTGAATGGACATTAGTAAATAAATATGAAAACACTGCTCAGTAAGTACTCCAGCATTAATCTATGGGTCACAAAACAATGTAGTATCACAATAATGTACAGTTGAATAAGTTACCCAATTGTTTTTTGTTTTTTTTACGTGTCTGTTGTAGCGATTATTCATTAATACACAATTACTGTGGTAACACTGCTAATATGCTAGAAAAGTAACAATAACAAAAAAACAGACCATGTTTCAGTAAGAAAAAAAAAATACAAAAAGGGCATTGTTTTACTGATGTGATACAGTTAAACCCACACCCTCTTTTTGAACATGTCAATCAAAACAATCAACATATGATAGATTATTTGGAAGCCTTTTGTATCTTTAGTTTTGTAGAAGTAAAACAAAACATACCTCGGAATGAGAATTTGATCTGTCAACTTTTTTGAAACCACTTCTAACCTCGACTTCACATGCACTTAAAGCAAAATGTAATGATTATATTTTTTATGTGTAAATCAGTCTAGGCTAAAACGGGCTAGATACTCATACTGTGTTCGTCTGTAGTCATTAGGTTATGATGTCACATCTATATGGCTCAATATTTAAGTTGAGACCTCAAACATTTCATAACGAAAACCATCATATCAGGTACATACACTATCAGATGTGATGGTTTATTATATACAATGTAGAGAAATAGTTCCTTTGAGATGTTCTTCGGTTTTGAAGATAAAGTTGTGCTCTCCAAAAATAGTTTATAAAGTGCTTTTTGATTGGAAGAAAAAATTCTAATTTTATTTTTAATTCCGCTGTATAGTTTCTTTCAGAATTTCGCCACATGAAGCCAAGAACAATAGCTGCCGTTCTGTCATACCATGAACTTTTCACACCGTTTCATTTTCTGCTTTTCTTAAACGTTATCATTTGCATGCATGGCATTCTAACAATTCTCACGCCACTGCAAAATCTTCTTGTCTGTCTCTTAAAATGCTGTGTTAGTGACACATCAGCAGAAAGCTGTAATTATCTGCACTGTTCTTGTATACATACACTGCATACTAATTAGACAAACAGGCTATAATACAGATACAGAAACAGACAGATCTGAGCTTCATACAGGTGGTAAATAGATGAATTGATGGATTCGGAAATAGAGTTTTGGAGTAACTGTAACACTGAGTCGAATAAATGTTTTGGGTTTTTGTTGTCATGTTAGAAATGTACAGCATTATGTTAACCTTTTAGATTATAATGCCTTTCTAAATGAAGACCCCTTGCTGCTGCTGGTTCTCCATAAACAGTCTAAAGATCCATGAAAATTACTGAGCTGGATTTGGACTGAAATTATTATGAACAGTCTGCTACAATTTGGTGCCACCTAGATGAGAATGGGTTCCCTTTTGAGGCTGGTTCCCTTTTGAGGTTGGTTCCTCTTAAGGTTTCTTTCTCATACTATTTAAAGTTTTTCCTTGCCAGTGTCACCACTGGATCGATCATTAGGAATACATTTATAAGGGATAAAGTTATAGGGACTGATTTATACATTTAAAATTTTTTTTATTCATAATCAATTTAATTTTGTAAAGCTGCTTTGGGACAATGTCTATTTTTTAAAATGCTATACAAATTGAATTGAATTGAATTGATCCCTTCACTAATATTGGAACCCTTGCTAAATATGACCAAGCAGGTTGTGAAAAAAAATGTTGCTTTCATTGTTTAACCTCTTAATCGTTTGTTAACAAAAATACACTGCTCTCAGTGATATACAACTATTGCAAATATTAATGGCACCCTTTTAGTGAATACTTTGTGATACCTTCCTTCGCTATCTACTCCTGTAAACCCTAATAACGTTGAAGAATACGTGGCATCAGGGATCTGAAACTATTTCTCCATACAGTAATTCTCCAGATCATTCAAATTCCAAGGACAATGCTACTGTTTTTTTCTTTTTTTCATTTCAGTTGACAGAAACGTTTTTTTTATGGAGTTTAGGTCAGGGCACTGGGATGATTTTTTTGGGATTTACTTTTGTGTTTTTTATAGACTTCTTTCTTATTTTTACCAGGGGTCTCAATATTAGTGTAGGATCATGTATATCAGGTAGTATGGGTCATGTTAACTATACAGACTTTATTATCTAGTGTTCTGCTGTAAAACTGACAATCCCTGTCTTTTTTCTATTGTGATACCAACCAAGAAACTGAATGTATTGCTGTTTTTAAACTGTTTATTATCAAACCAAGTAAAAAAAATTATAATTTGTCTGAGAGAAAAGCCAGTGGACTGAAGAGGAAAGAACACAGGAAATACAAGTTGTTGCTTTAAATTATTAATTTGTAAACCCTAATTTATTAAAGAATTCAGTGTCAAGAAACTGTTCACTCAAATAAAAAGTGCACCGCAAAATGTGTGTTTTTTTCATTACATGTAATATATTTTCACACTGTATTCTCTGTTTTATTATTCCCTTTCCCAGATTGGACAGACATGCTTTATAATTTGTTTGATGATTTCCATTAACACCATTAATGCGACATGTTAAAGGGTTTTTATTAGAATAAAACTGTTAAGTTATACATAAGGGTTTTTGTTTGTTTCTTTGTCTGTTTGCAATATTCAGATTTTTTTTCCTCCTAGAATTTTCTTGTTAACAATAGTAGCTTTGTACCTCTTTAAATTTTGTCACACACATAACTTTATAAAGTACATATGAAGAGCAATTTTCACTGGTGAAAATACATAAAATAGAATGAGAAATCCAAGAATAGAATTCGAATAGAGGAATAAAATGCAATTTACAATATAATACAATATAGAAGGTATAAAATAAAATATTTTTTGCTATAAAATACAAAAAAAAAAATTTCTTGTCTTACTGACATGATACATTTAAATCCACACCATCTTTTTAAGCATGTCAATCAAAACAGTTATATATGAAAACATCTAAGAAATATGATCGATTATTTGGAAGTATTTTGCATCTTTGAATCTGAAAACAAAATCAAACAAATCTTAACCCAGTTTCGGAATGATCTGTCGTTAAGCTGGTTTGAACCACAGCACAAAAGGTGTTGTTACAACCTCTAATATGATAGAATGGAATTTCTAAAGAGCTCACAGGATCATCTATGTGCTAAGATGTTTGTGAGATATTTGTATTAAAGCATTAGAGGAATGTGTTTGTATATCTTCTGACTAAATCAAGTAAATCTTATCTTTCAGTGTGCATGGTTTCAAATTGGTTCACATGATTTGTTCTTTTTGAATTATTCTTTAAACCTATTTTGAATGTTTTAAAAGCTAATAATTTATTACACCTTTAATTGCTATTTTACATTTATAGGGTTTTGCCTACAATCTTACAAAACTCAAGAGAAGATAATAGTTCATAGTAGTTCATAATAGTTCATAGTAGTTCACAGCAGTTTATAATAGTTTTTTTTATCATTTGTTCAATAATAAACTTAATGTAGTTTCATTAAACAGTTAATAGAGAAGTCTGATTCTTTAAGAACAGTAAATATACAGCGGTTGGACAATGATACTGGAACACTTCCCAATATACAATAGTTTTAGAGGTTTAAATATTTGCAATATCCCATTCCCAAGGCACACAACATGTGCTAGATGGGCATGTCACTGCCAAGGACAAACCAAGCCATTCTGAAGGACGCTGTGCACCATTGTGCATTGATTCACGCAGTGCACCATGATAGTGGTAACGTGTCAGGATGATGATAGAGTGGCAAGACTGGTGATAGAGTGGTTTAATCAACATAAAGTCACAGTCACCTAATTTGAATAATATTTAGCCAGATTATGGTTTTAGAGGAGGGAGTCAGAAAACGTTTTACCCACAAGCAACACATAGTGAACTGGCCATTGTTTTGGAAATGGAATGGCTCAAATTCCCTCTGGCCAATATTCAGGACTTATATCAGTCATTTCCCAGATAAATTGATGGCCACAAAATGAGGTTCTCCACAAGTTATTGTGGTCTAAAACCAGGAGTTAAGTGTCATTGTCCGAACCCGTGTACCTGTCTACAGTACAGTGCTAAAGTTTTATTCATATGAGTCAAAAATTCTTTATTAGGCATGACAGCACTATGCTATTTAAAAATACATTAATAGTCTTAAGTACACAAAGAAAATGTGCATAATGTGTTTTAAGATTCATGGAGAATCTGTCATGGTTCTTCTCAAGACTTTGACTGCTTCAGTTTTTATCTGATTTTGCAGGTTAAACTCGACATCCAGCATTCATTTCTGTCTAAGGTGTATTCTGTTATGTATGTATTTAATTTTTTTTTTGTTATTATTATTATTATTAAAAAAAAAATTTAAGTAAAGTAACATAAAAGTAATGTAAACCACTAGGTTTAACATTGGCCAGGCACTTGCTAAGCATTAATAAATAAATGCCGCACCTCCATGTTAATATCACTCAAGCATCATATCTTCAAATCTCTTGAATGCACCCGCATCGAAGTTAAAACTTATCAAGTTAAAACTTTGTGTCCCCAAGCATGCACCTTTAGCTTGAACTGAATGCAACGAAAACATCTACGGCAAGGTTTTTTTAATTTTTCATTATTTGTTTAAATAAATAAACAAATTGCACACCCTATAACTGTGTTCATTTATTCTGCATCATGCATTCTTAATCAGTTTCATTCCTAACACATCTCTAAAGCAGGTAGATCACCATTTTGCATTCTGGAAAATATGGCTATACCTATTGTGTAGTTGTGTATTTGCTGTTAAAGAGCCCCAATAAAATACTTTATTGAAAATCTGGAAACAACAATAACAATGCATTTACTTTCATATAAAATATTTATTACAACATACAGATCATGTCAATTAACATATACAGTGCCCTCCACAATTATTGGCACCCCTGTTTAAGATGTGGTCGTGGACTTCTAAAAATTCTCCTTTTTTTTTTAAACAACATAGAACCCAAATGCAAAAAAAGAGAAAAATCCAACCTTTCATTTAAGTACATTACTTTGGTGGTAAAAAAAAATCACACATTTAGAAAAAAAAAAAAAATTGAAATCATGTGTGCCACAATTATTGGCACCCCTGATGTTAATACTTTGTACAACCTCCTTTTGCCAACAAGACAGCACTTAATCTCCTGCTATAACATTTCACAAGATTGGAGAACACAGAGAGAGGGATTTTTGACCATTCTTCTTTGCACAATCTTTCTAGATCATCCAGTGTCCTGGTCCTCTCTTATGCACTCTTCTCTTTAGCTCGCCCCACAGGTTTTCGATTGGGTTGAGGTCTGGGGACTGAGATGGCCATGGGAGGACCTTGAGTTTGTGACTGCTGAACCACTTTTGTGTAGATTTTGCCACATGTTTTGGATCATTATCCTGCTGAAAGACCCAATGACGACCCATCTTCAGCTTTCTGGCAGAGGCCATCAGGTTTTTATTTAAAATATCCTGGTACTTCAAAGCGTTCATAATGCCATGCACCCTAACAAGGTTCCCAGGGCCTTTGGAAGAGAAACAGGCCCACAGCATCACAGATCCTCCACCATACTTCACGGTGGGCATGAGGTGCTTTTCGGCATACTCATCTTTTGTTTTACGCCAGACCCACTTAGAGTGTTTGTTGCCAAAAAGCTCAATCTTAGTCTCATCTGACCAAAGCACACGATCCCAGTTTAAGTCCCAGTACCGCTTAGCAAACTCCAGACGTTTACGTTTGTGAGTGTTAGTGAGAAAAGGCTTTTTCCTTGCATGCCTCCCAAACAGCTTGTTGGCATGTAGAGAGCGTCTGATGGTTGTTTTGGAGACTCTGTGACCCCAAGATGCCACTCTTTGATGCAATTCTGTGACGATGAGCTTGGGAAATTTTTTACTTCTCTTACCATCCTCCTCACTGTGCGTTGTGGCAAGATAAACTTGGGACCTCTTCCAGCCTTGTTTGTCACTGTTCCAGTTGTTTTAAACTTCTTAATGATTCCTCTGACTGTAGATACCGGCAAGTTAAGGCGAGTGGCTATTTTCTTGTAGCCATTGCCTGACTTATGAAGGTCGACACACATCTGCCTTACTTGAATGGTGTGTTCTCTTGTCTTTGCCATGTTGACAAATGGGTAAGAGAATTAGGCCTCTGTGTCACGTCATATTTATACCCCAGGGAAACAGGAAAATCATGAATTACTAATTAAAGGTCCCTAGATACCCTGACCAACCTTAGCAACTACAGAAAAATATATTAAAATAAAAAACAATTAAATTTTTCTGAGGAATTGTTAGGGGTGCCAATAATTGTGGCACACATGATTTCAAGGTTGTTGTTTTTTTTCTAAATGTGTGATTTTTTTACCACCAAAGTAATGTACTTAAATAAAAGGTTGGATTTTTCTCTTTTTTTGCATTTGGGTTCTATGTTGTTTTAAAAAAAAGGAGAATTTTTAGAAGTCCACGACCACATCTTAAACAGGGGTGCCAATAATTGTGGAGGGCACTGTAGCATATTGCACTGTATAGTCAGTGTATAACTTCCACAGTGTTAATCTAGAGCGCCAGTGGAAACTACATGACATATTCCCAGTAAAGCACACTTCACAGTACACTGTGAGGCAAATAGGTTTAAAGAATGTACTTGTGTGTTATTCTAGTGATAGCTCAGGCTCATCTATGGACTCAACCATGTCTCAGTTGCATAACCAGTTGACAAATGTAAATATCCTTGTTTTGTACAGTACATGGACAAGTAGTAAATGTAAAACCACATGTTTCAACACACTAGCTTACCCCAGGCACGACACAACACCCAGATGTTTCAGTTTGAGATGTTCTGCTATTTTCATTTGTAAATGAACTGATAATAAGGAGCGAAGTTTAATGAGTATGAAGGGGTTTTGTAATATAAGTCACATAAAAAAACACATCAGGCTTATATTAAGATCCACATGCCAATAAGGACCAAGTTTTATTGCTGC
The DNA here is from genome assembly GCA_039877035.1 of Silurus lanzhouensis. Classification (NCBI taxonomy): domain Eukaryota; kingdom Metazoa; phylum Chordata; class Actinopteri; order Siluriformes; family Siluridae; genus Silurus; species Silurus lanzhouensis. The sequence goes on from JBCEWE010000454.1 coordinate 1,714,931, forward strand.
CACAGTACTCACTCAGAGCATTTCATCCACTGACTTTCATCTGTTAGTCTTGTTTTCTGCGTATGAATTAGCATGTTCGGTTAAAATCCGGTCAGGAAAACTTTTTTGCACATAAAATTCAGGGTTTTAACCTCATGCACAAGGTTCCAAGAAAAAGCTCTGGATCGAACCTGAGCACTTACTGAGTAATAGAACAAATGTTTGGACCATGTATTCAAATATAACTGGTCAACCAACACGATAGGAGTTTTGTACATTTTGAGAAGTGCTGAATTTCTGAAGTAATTTATTGGTCTTGTTAGGATACATGACATCATTATCACCAACACAATCATCACTCACTACACTGCAAAAAATATTTTATTAATCACATTATGTAAAAAAAATACCTGTAGATTTCCTTTTCAGGACATCAGTAAAATGTGATCTAAGATTCAATTACATTTTATTAGTATAGCACTTAACAATGGACATTGTCACAAAGCAGCTTCACAGAAATAACTAGATTACAAATATCAATATTAAATTCCAGTAATGAAGTAAATGTTATTCGTTACTGTACTAAAGTAGATTTTTAATTTGTACTGAAGTATTTCCATTTGGGGAGACTTTTACTGTAACTTCACTACATTTCAAAGTCAAATAGCTTACTTTTTACTCAACTACATTTTGCGAAATCAGTCGTTCCTTTTTCATTATTTATTTATTTATTATTTATAAGTGGATAAATGCTGGTCAAGCACACAGCAAGCCACTAATCAGGGTTGAGCGCATGCTCTGTTATAAACTTGTTTTGATTGGCGCTCGGAGGTATCTTCTTACACTAACATACAGTTCTGCATCAGTTCAACAGCAAGCAGAACATTTTAAGAGGAATAAATGATGGAAGAAATCCAGACTCTAATTTGCCAAATCACCTGTGGTTTTATTTGCAGTAGTAGTTAAAAAGAAGATTTTGGGCTCATGAAAATTTTCATAGATTTTAATCAGTGTTTGACTCATTATCATTCTATTAATAGATCAGTGTTACAGTGTTAACAGAATTCTTAAATACGTACATTTAAAGGCAAATATTTTTGTACTTGCCTCAAGTAAAAGTTTAAAGAGAGCACTTATTATTACTTAAATTACTTAAGCACTTATTATTACTAACCAATATTTTCCTTAGGTTATCTCTACTTTAACTCATCTACATGGTTTGTGTACGTTTGATAGAAGCAGTCACCCCCTCCCCCAACCCCAATGTAAGAGGCTACGTCTGGTGTTTCTAAAAACCGCAGTGCTAGAGAACTTAAATGTACAATACCACTGTGAAGCTGGTCAAGAACAGTTAGTAATTATGGAATTATGGAATTATGAAATTTTTTGTTACGAAAGAAAGAAGAAAAACAAGTACAGGGGCATTCAAAATGTAAAAAGATTCACAGAACATTATCAACAATTGATAAAACTGTCACTATCCAAATATATAGGGAAAGAAAATAATCTGAGCGTGTACAATGGTCATGTCCAATATTTATGGATTCGGAACAAATTAATTATAGTGAAAAAACTGTGAGAACACATTTGTAAATTTAATTTAGGTAAGTCCAGTCTCTCAACCTGAACCCAATAGAAAACATGTTGTGTGGAATGATGAGTAGAGTCCTTCAGCATGGACCTCAAAATCTGAATGATCTAGGGAGATTGTGTAAAAAGGAATAGTCTCAGATCCTTGATGCCATCTATTCTCCACCTCATCAGGAAATATAGAAGAAAACTTAATGCAGTTATCCTGGCAAAGGGAGATAGCATATAGTATATATGGCCGTATATATAGGACCGTATATAGCATATTGGACTCTTCACATCCCAGTCCCATTTCTGTCAGATAATCTATCTATCTATCTATCTATCTATCTATCTATCTATCTATCTATCTATCTATCTATCTATCTATCTATCTATTTATGCTAAAGTTATGTAACTTTAATTTTGATTTGTTTATATAACTACATTATTTCATATTTCGTAAAGTTTAAACTAATGGCTGTAAACAGTTTAGAGTTTTGGTCTCCATTAACATTTATACATTATTAATAATAAGTATCCAATGTTGCACCATCACTAATATGGACTGAGCTCTCAGGAAATCTTTAGAGTAAACAATAATGAAAATGATCTTTGATAATCAGTTCGCAGTGACAAGGAAAAAACTGCCAAACTTGACAAATTACAATAATTGTATTGACAAACTTTAGCATAATTTCTGTCAGATAATACACATACCACAGAACCTAATGAATGCTAGAATGATTTTCTGTGCATTTTCTTTTGTCTAATCAATGGTATTTAATCTCCTGAAATGGGTTTCGTCATCTTTAGCTAAAAATTCAAGGATGGAGCAATGGAGTCTCCTCCTTCAGCAGTTCAGGATGAGAGATCTATAAATAGCAATGCCGTGTTCACTGCCGCAGCAGGCTGAGAAAATAATTGCAGCTTCCACGAGGCAAGGAGCAACCAGACGGTAGGATGCTGCAGTGTTAATAATAGAGATTATATAGATAAATATAGATCTAATAGATAACAGTTTCTTTATATAGCAGATATGATTGCATGTTTAAATCAGTAGTATTGTTCAAATATGTCTTTTCATTTCTTTTGCAGCATCCCATCATTAGCAGCTATGGCAGGTTTGTCGATTATGACTATTTTGCTTGTTATATTCTTCTGTGTATCTTTTTAAAGAATTGTGCCACTCATTATATTTCCACAGATGCAAAATTTAAGGCAAATTTCCTCGCCAAGCATAATGAGTGCAGGAAGAAACATGGGGTCCCTGCTGTAACCATTAGTCAAGACTTGTGCAGCTCTGCACAGGCCTGGGCTGACCACTTGTTGTCTACTAAAGCCTTACAGCACAGCAATACCAACAACGGAGAGAATCTTTATTATTTCCGAAGCTCTGCACCAAAAGCGCTTACAGGCAAGACAAAACGTTTTTATCAGAGTATGTGCTAAATTGGAAACTGCTGTCCTATCTTATAGTGAATCCTCTATCTATCTATCTATCTATCTATCTATCTATCTATCTATCTATCTATCTATCTATCTATCTATCTATCTATCTATCTATCTATCTATATTTGTGCTGGAAATTCAAAGACATCAACGTAATAATGAAAAAAAGTAAAATTTGTTGTAAAACATAGAAGACCAAGCATCTAAATAATCAGAAGTACTTATTGTAAAGAAAAGGCGCTCCTGCACTGCACTAAACAGTAATTAAGACACTTACAAGCAGACACAGATGTGTCTGGGCTGTTTACAACAGGGTGTGTTGTTGCTTCTGGCCACAACGTTTTTGATGCCAAAGGAATCACATTTGTCTGTTTATCAAACAAAAATTCTTAGCAAACCTAGCATTCTCGTTTCTACAATGCTGACATGATAATTCAGGTAATTACTAAATAGTTATCATTAAAATTCTATTTCTTTTAATAGAAACTGTAAGGTCTGTAATAAGTCTATATTTATAATTTGTTGCCTTCTGTTGCTTAATTTTGGTTCATGTTATGTCAAGTTAATTGTAATGGTATTTTTCTGGTGGAAATTATTAAAATTTCTGAGATGGTTTCTATTATTTTGGGGATTTCTTTCAGTTCCCGAAAAAAGCTGTCTGATGATTTAAATTCGATTTGAAATAAATTACATTTTCAAACTAAGCCCTGCCCACAATTCACACCTCGAGTAAGACTGAAACTACCCTTGATTAATCACCTGAACAAACTAATAAGCACAGACCAACACTCTAGAATCAACTGAGTTAAATAGATATACAAAGTTAGAATCCTACCTTACCAGAAGAGAGTAGATTCAAGATAGGGCTAAAGCACACTGTTATTCGTTACTGTACTAAAGTAGATTTTTAATCTGTACTGAAGTATTTCCATTTGGGAAAACTTTTACTGTAAATTCACTACATTTCAAAGTCAAATATCTTACTTTTTACTCAACTACATTTTGCGAAATCAGTCGTTCCTTTTTTATTATTTTTTTATTTATTTATTTATGTCAAATGCATTTTTTTCCGTAAGATTTTTGCTTATTTTTTGTCTGATGATTTAAATTCGATTTGAAATAAATTACATTTTCAAACTAATGTTATTTTTTCACAAATTAGGTGAGGAGCCTGTGGACAGCTGGTACAGTGAGATTAAAGACTATAATTTCAGTAAACCTGGATTTCAGTCAAACACAGGTATCGCTAATATTGGGGGAAAACTGAAATTGTTGTAGAAGAAAAAAATAATTCAATACAAAACTGTATGTAGTGCTTTCATTGATACTGGATTCACTGTCTTTTACAGGACACTTCACCCAGGTTGTATGGAAAGCAACCACTGAAATTGGAGTGGGCTTGGCCACTGATGGAAAAACTGTCTTTGTGGTCGGTCAGTACAAACCTGCTGGAAACATATCCAATCCAGGATACTTTCAGGAAAATGTTTTGCCTGCAGGTAACCATAAACAACAGTTATTCTTTAATTTCTTGGTTTTTATTATTAAGAAACAAAATATGTTGTTAATACACTAAATGCCTTTCAAGTAACACCATGTATTTATAAATATATAGTTTAAGATATTGTGTAACCTTAAAAAATATCATATTTCTAATCTTCATTTTTCTTCATTTTCACAGGGAAGTAAAACATATGTGTGGTGAAACCTTTAAAACCAAACTGATATGCATTTCTTTTAAAGCATGTCATGTTCACAGAAGCATTTGTGATGTATTGCAATTAAATGACTTCTGATATTTTAAAGCATAATATGATTGGTTAGTGGGGCATAATTTACATGTACAATGGGTTATCTGCTTGCTCATCAGGGATAAATGCACACCATTCCCTTGACTGTTGATTTCTGTAAAGCTGCTTTGAGACAATGTGTGTTGTGAAAAGCGCTATAGAAATAAACTTGACTTGAATCGACGTTATAACAAATTATGACATTCTATTGTAATCAAATGAATAAAATAAAGTATATTGATTTTCTGTCTTGTCTTCCTGTGTATTACTGTGGCAAGGAACAACCATAACATGATTCAGTGATGGAACAAATTTTGAGAACATTTTAAGAAAAATTGTGGATAATAAAAAGATTATATAAATAAAGTATGTGATGTAACTTCTTCTACTTCTTCTTCTTCTTCTTCTTCTTCTTCTTTCGGCTTCTCCCATTAGGAGTCGCCACAGCAGATCATCCTTCTCCATACCCCCCCTGTCCTGTACATCTGCCTCTTTCACCCCAACCACATGCATGTCTTCCCTCACCACATCTATAAACCTCCTCTTTGGCCTTCCCCTTTTCCTCCTTCCAGGTGGCTCCATCCTCAGCATTCTCCTACCGATATACCCCATGTCCCTCCTCTGTCCCTCTAATAAATTAGTTTCTAATCCTGTCCATCGTCGCCACGCCCAACGAAAACCTCAACATCTTCAGCTCTGCTTCCTCCAGCTCCACCTCCTGTCTTTTACTCAATGCCACTGTCTCTAAACCATACAACATTGCAGGTCTCACCACAGTCCTATAAACTTTCCCTTTCACTCTTGCAGATACCCTTCTATCACAAATCACTCGTGCTATCACTCTTTTCCACCCACTCCACCCTGCCTGCACTCTTTTCTTCACTTCTTTAACACGCTCTCCATTACTTTGCACTGTTGACCCCAGGTACCTGAACTCCTCCACCTTCTCCACCTCTTCTCTCTGCAACCGCACCACTTCACTGCCCTCCCTCTCATTCACACACATGTACTCTGTCTTACTCCTACTGACTTTCATTCCCCTTCTCTCCAGCGCATACCTCCACCTCTCCAGGCTCTTCACAACCTGCTCCCTACTCTCACCGCAAAACACAATATCATCCGCAAACATCATAGTCCACGGAGACTCCTGTCTGGCCTCGTCAGTCAACCTGTCCATCACCACTGCAAACAGGAAAAGGCTCAGAGCCGATCCTTGATGCAGTCCAACCTTCACCTTGAACCAGTCTGTCGTTCCTACTGCACACTTCACTGCTATCACACTGTCCTCATACATGTCCTGCACCAACCTTACATACTTCTCTAACACACATGACTTCCTCATACAATACCACAACTCCTTTCTTGGCACCCTGTCGTACGCTTTCTCTAAATCCACAAACACACAATGCAACTCCTTCTGTTGTTCTCTATACTTCTCCATCAACATCCTCAAAGCAAATAATGCGTCTGTGGTGCTCTTCCTCGGCATGAAACCATACTGTTGCTCACAGATGGTCACCTCTTCTCTCAGCCTGGCTTCCACTACTCTTTGCCATAACTTCATGGTGTGCCTGATCAACTTAATTCCCCTGTAGTTACTGCAGGTCTGCACATCTCTCTTATTCTTAAAGACCTGTACCAGCACACTCCTTCTCCATTCCTCAGGCATCCCAGGCATTCCTCTCACCTTCCAAAATATTGTTAAACAATCTGGTTAAAAACTCCACTGCCATCTCTCCTAAACATCTCCATGCTTCTACCGGTATGTCATCTGGTCCAACCGACTTTCCACTCTTCATCCTCTTACAGTTTTTCTCGATTGCTAAGACACATTTCTTGAAAGCTGCTCTTCTTTTCTCTAAACTGTGAACACAAAACCCAATTCTCAAGCTACATTCACAAAACCTCAGATTTTTCTTGCAAAACCAAACTTTCACCTCAAAACAGTTGAATCTGTGCTCAAAACTGAACTATGTTGTCAAATCGTGCCCCGAAATCACTACGGAACAGTCACTAAACACTACGTAGAAAAATAGAAAACACAATGCTCAGGACATCAAGCTGGAGAAACAAAAAAAACCTGTGCATTTAGCACTTGTACAAAAAGACAAAACAGAAATCTTGTGCATTTACACGTAGCACTTGTAAAAACAAACAGAAATCGTATGCCACTTGTGTACAGTAAGCCCATGTAAAAATAAAGTACAAAAATCTACATGGAATACTGGGCCTACAAACAGTTAGACCAACCCTCCATTACAATACTACAGTACACTGGTACAGTGATGTTCTGAAACATATATTTACTTATATATTATGTCATACAGTAATTGCTGTCAACATTTACATACTGTACTATAATGTCAAAAAAAGGTAATTACCTGTTCTCTTCTCTAAATCTTCGGATTATGGTGGACACAGTGAGTCTACTGATGTTTGGTTTTACCCTTTGTCCAGCCTCCCTCATGCTCATACCATGGACAAGAACATGGTCAATCACAGTAGCTCTGATTTCATCAGATATTACTGTTCTTTGTCTTCGCTGACCACCTTGACCTCCTCTCACACAAACTCTTCCTCTCAGATTTCTATCCATTGTATGGTCTCACAAACCAGTGCTCTCTGAACTGGCTTACTCTATATGTTCCCTCACATCATTAGCCACAAGTGTGATCCATTTTGAGTTGTAGTGTTCAAGTGGTGACACTTGTGCTTTAATTGTGTTTGACTTTTGTCACCTGTGCTCACCATTATGCAGCACGGGTGCATCACAATGAAAATGTTTCGGCAAGTTGTGTCTAAACAGGTGAAAAGTGCTTATGGTTTTGCCAAAAGAGTGATTGATTCAATCAGTGGGTTCAGGCAACTGAGCATTTGGTTCAGACAATAGAGTTTAGTGTTTTAGCAATTGAGAAAAACTGTAATTGCTGCTCTCACTTCCTCCTTACTAATCCTATCCACTTCCTGCTTCACCATCTCCACACCATCCAAACTTCTCTCTCTGTCATTTTCCTCGCTCATCAGCTGTTTAAAATACTCCCTCCATCTTCTCAACACACTCTCCTCACTAGTCAACACATTTCCATCTCCATCCTTTATTGCTCTAACTTGCAGCACATCGTTCCCAGCTCGGTCCCTCTGCCTGCCCAATCGGTACAAATCCTTTTCTCCTCCCTTAGTGTCCAACTTCTCATACAGCTCCTCATATGCCTTTTCCTTGGCTTTCGCCACATCTCTCTTTACCTGCTGCCGCATCTCCTTGTACTCCTGTCTACTTTTCTCATCACTCTGTCGATCCCAATTCTGTTTTGCCAACCTCTTTCTCCTTATGCTCTCCTGCACTTCCTCATTCCACCACCATGTCTCTTTGTCTTTCTTTCTATTTCCAGATGTCACACCAAGTACTTTTTTAGCTGTCTCCCTTATCACTTCTGCAGTAGTTCCCCAATCATCCAGCATCTCTTCACCACCACCGAGCTCCTGTCTGACCTCTTCCCTGAATCTTTCACTACAGTCTTCCTCGTTGAGTTTTCACCATCTTATTCTTTTTTCAGTCCTCACTCTCCTTCTCTTCTTCTTCTTCACCTCCAAAACCATCCTACAGACCACCATCCGATGCTGTCTAGCTACACTGTCCCCTGCTAACACCTTACAGTCTCCAATATCCTTCAGGTTGCATCTCCTACATAGAACATAGTCCACCTGTGTGCACCTTCCTCCACTCTTATACGTCACCCTATGATCCTCCTTCTTCTTAAAATAAGTGTTCACCACTGCCATTTTCCACTTTTCCACTGCCCCTTCACTTTTTTAAATTTTGTTGTGCTGCAGCCTGATACTACAGTCATTCAAATGTATTATTATTCTACATTCAGTACCATATAATGACAAAGTAAAGATTGAATACTAGAAATGTACAATTTTTAATGCAAAAAAATTATTACAAGTATTCAGACCCTTTGCAACAACACTTTAAAATTAGCTCAGTTGCCTCTTATTTCTCTTGATCATTGCTACGATGATTTTACACCATGATAAGGGTCCATCTGTGGAAAAGTGTATGGTTTAGACATGGTTAGGGAAGGCACACACCTCTCTATAGAAAGCCTCACCACTGACATGTAGTTTAGGGCAAAAAACAAGCCAGAGCTCAAAAGGAACTGCCTGCAGAACTTAGAGACAGGATTGTCGCAAGGCACAGATCTGGGGAAGGCTACATAAAAATCTGCTGCACTGAAGATTCCAAATAGCACAGTGGCCTCAAGAATTAGAATCAGGTTTATTGGCCAAGTGTGTTCAAACACTCAAGTAATTTGGTTCCAGCTGTTGTTGCCTTTCAAAAATACAGACATAAATAATACTATACATTTAGCTTATACTATACAAGACAAAAACAGACTATATGAGACAAAACACACAATATGAGACGATACAGACAATACAGACAATATAGACAATACAGGAATTAAATAGAACACGATATACAGAGCAGATCAGTAATGTACACAAAGTGTTGGAGTGCACTAGCACAAGTGAAAGAAGTATGGCATAACTAGGACTCAAGAGTTGGTCACACAACCAACCCAAGCAATCGGGGGAGAAGGGCCTTATTCAGACAAAGTTCCAGAAGGGGCAACCATCACTGCTGCCCTCCACCAACCAGGACTTTATGGCAGAGAGGATAAACGGAAGCATAACCCATAGAAGCCCATTTGGACTTTGCCAACAGGCACCTGAAGGACTCTCAGACTGTGTGTAACAAGATTTACTGGTCTGATCAACCCAAGAGTGAACTGTTTGGCCTCAATTCTAACCTTTATGTCTGGAGGAAATCAGACACCACTCATCACCTGCCTACAATCATCCTAAAAGTAAACTGCTGTGGGGGTGGTTTTCTGCAGCAAGGATTTGGCAACTGGTCAGAGTTGAGGGAAAGCTGAATGGAGCAAAATATAGAGATATTCTGAATACAAAACATTTCCACAACTTTTTGTTCTGGTCTTTGGTCCGAGCTGAAGGTTCACATTCCTACATGCCAAGAACCCTAAGCACACAGCAAAGACAACACATGAGTGGCTTAGGGACAATTCTGAGAAATTCCTAGAGTGGCCCACCCGGAGCCTTGACTTGAACACTATTGAAAATAGGATTTTTTTTAATAAAAAAAAAAAAAATGTTTTTTCACTTTGTCTTCATGGAGTACTGAGTGTAGATAATAAAAAATAAAAAAATCAATGCGAACGAATGAAGAATCAGGGGCTGCAACATAAAATTAACAAAAAAAGTGAAGAGGGTCTAAAATTTTTCTTAATGCACTGTATATTTCCTACACATTTAGCCAGTCAGAGCGAACGCTTGTGAGGGAAAAACTCCCAGAGACAACAGGACAAAGAAACCTTGGGACACATTACATTACATTACAAAGGGAATCTCATCCGTCTCTGTGTGACACCCGATAGTTTGAATATTAAGCCGTTTTTCTTTTCTTTCCGTGCAATTTAAAGTCGGATATTGCTAAATCAAGCATGAAATGTTATGCAGTTAAAATAAATACCAAAGATCTTTATCTTTTTCAATTTCCTGGTAGTTTTGTTTACATGGGTTCCAGAGAAACCGATGAAAGTATATATACATATACACTTCCTTTACAAGGAGAAAGATGATTATCAACGATTTTTTTTTTTTTTGCATGTTTATATGTCCTGTTAACTGATATTACATAGACCAAGCAGGTAAGTCTCCGCCTTCAATAAATTACAAAGAGAATTATATAAATATGTACGTTGTGTACTTTGCTTCAATAGGTTGAGGGAAAAGAAACAGGCAACCACCAGGAGGAAGAGAGAAAAGACAAGGTAAGGTGCAACTCTATAAATATAAATCATTTTAAAAATACTTAGCACGTATAAAATAAGATTGTATGCATTAATAAATCAGGTTTTTTTTTTTTTTTGCAACATCACATTATTAGCAGCTATGGCAGGTTAGTCATTTTTTATTATAATTATAATTTTTTTATTTTTTTTTTATTTCTTTTAATCAGTCATCTATATTACCTTTAATAAACCATTTGTATTGTTGTAAACTATTGCATTAATCTAAGACACTGATTTTTATTCTTCTTCTTTTATTCACAGATGAAAGTTTTAAGGCAAAGTTCCTCGACAAGCATAATGAGTACAGAAAAAAGCATGGAGTCCCTCCTGTGACGTTTAGTCAAGATTTATGCACCACCGCACAGACTTGGGCTGACCACATTCTGTCCATTAAAACTCTGAAGCACAGTGATACGAATGATGGAGAGAATGTCTATTATTGCCAGAGCTCTGTTAAAACGGCACTTGTAGGCAAGTCAAGACACAAGAATATGAACAACATGAAATGGCTCATCCTGACATTTTAGACTAAATGTGTGCATTTTATGTCTGAATTAAAATTGAATTGTAGTTCGTTTTCAGGCTAAAATGAAGAGAAGTAAATCAGACGAATTGTAGATACAGTGCTCACAAAAGTGAATGCTTTACACGATAAAAAAGCCAAACAAATCATCTTCTCATAATAATTCTGTATAAATTCTCCATTCAAAGGATTATTATAGATTCGATTTTTGTGATTTATATTAATGCATATAGCAGTAAAGAAGCATGTAGTTAGAAATGTGCTTTAAATATAAAACTAACTTTCGTCCTATATTAGGAGAAGAGCCTGTAACCGACTGGTACAACGAGATTAAAGATTATGATTTCAGTAAGCCTGGTGATCAACCTGGCACAGGTAAAGCTGAATTTTGAAATATTGAAAAAATTGAAAAATTGATGAATTATTGTATGTAAAAAAAAATAAGGACAAATCCAAATAAATAGATATTAGATTTATCACCCATTGTGTTTGTTATTGTTGCAGGACATTTCACCCAGGTTGTATGGAAAGCAACCACTGAAATTGGAGTGGGCTTGGCCACTGATGGACATACTTCCTTTGTGGTTGGTCAGTACAAACCTGCTGGAAATATAGTCAATCCAGGATACTATGAGGAAAATGTTTTGCCTGCAGGTAATTCTTAAAACCCATTTTCTTATTGGAAAACCTATGATGTTGCTATGAAATCAGTTGGTAATCACAATAAAAGTAATGACAGAGAAGTCTTTCTATTTATTTATCTTTATTCAGCAGAGGACGGGGAGTAAGCTGGTGAAACAACTCAAAAACAGAGCTGTGGATGTCTGTGTATTGTAAAACACTGTAAAAGTTGACTTTAATTTAGTCAGATAATACTAATATTCCAAAGACTTTTATGATTAAAGTTTGTAATTCTTGCATTAATGATGAATTGTTATCAAAAATAAATATATTGTGTTCTAATCGATACAAATAAAGTAAATCAACCTGTATTTCTATTATTTCCTTGTTGTCCTTGTATTCTTCAAAAGTAAAACAATTACTCATTTATCCATCTGAAAACACAAAACCAAATCCAAAACCAAAACTGAAATGGAGTGATAAGACAAGGTGGCAATCTGACAGCAGAGAAAAGCTACAAAGACAGATATGTGTTTAAAACAATACATTAGCTGTTGAGTTTAAAAATAGTAACACAAATCTTTATGAAAAAAAAAAATCTCCCTCTCTTTGATTTATACAAGTTGTGTGTGGTCTTGTCTTAAAATGCATGTATTGGATATCCAAATGTGAATGACATGATTTTACTATGGTGATCTTTTAAAAGACACCTTATTAAATAGCAGCAGGGTTATTTCTTATACTTACTGGGCTTCAAAATCTGTACCACATCTTGCAAAAAAATGACCAGTTTAAATGATCTGTATTTGTTCAGAGAAATGTTCTGAATTTTCTAATGTCTCAATACTTCCATTTTATTTAGAATGTATTCAATAAATCCTTAGACAACCTTGCCTGAATTAAAAAGATTGAATATAATTATCACTCGTCAAACCCACAGCAGTGTGTTGCCTTTACCTACAGATTAGATTTTTTCTATACAAATACATCAGTTGTATTGTTTTATAGTAGTAGAATAAGGTTGATTTCCCAACAGGTAGTTCATACTACAGCCATCTGCTGCCTGCTGGAGATTGAGAATTAAACTTAAGAATAAAATTATAGCCAGTCCACTATTAAAAAACACAAGGTTGCTAATTCAAACTGCTAATGAGTAAAAACAAGTCTAAATGATTGTTTGTTCCTAGTGCCTTCTTTAAATGCACATGTAAAAACAATGCAAAGCAAATGCATTTGATAATTATTCAATCAGGAATGATGAGAACAGTTTGTGATTCCACATATCTGTATATGTGACTAAAGATGTTAGCTTAATTCAAAATCAAAAATTCAAACTTAAATTTTATTTGTCACATACGCATTCATACAGAACACAATGACAAAATGATTTTTGAAAAATGAAATCTAAAGGGTGGCAAATCATGAAAATAATTTTAATACATCAATCTTCAACCTGCCCCATAAAAAAAGATTTGGCCTATTTTCTAGGCCAAAGTAAGTGATTGTTCTAGATGGCTTCTAGTTTTTCCACATGCAGTCTGACCTTTCCATGTATTGCATGCTATCAATATTTTAGTACCAGTTGGTGTGCCATTTTGAGGTCCAAATTAAGGTCCAGAACTGCAGCAAAAATGACTACAGTCGAACAGTTGTATCTCTGAACTACGTAGGCCATTAGATACTGAAAAATCACCACAGCCTTACTATAAACTGGAACATACCAAAAGAGAGGGTGCTAAAAGCAATTAGAGGTCGTGATTACACTCCTGCATTAGCTTTTATATACATCCTGTGTGAGTGATAAATAAAGTTGTTCCAATAAAGGCATTAATCCTGGGCATTATTTAGTAATAAAAAAATTTGTATTTGAACGATAACGAAAGACATGGGGATCATTAAAATCAGACCCCACTACTCATTCTAAAAGGAGACTGATTTGCAAATGTTTAATGGTCTAGACCTCTTCCTGTAAAGCTCCCTATACAATGCAGATGTGGTCATTTTCACTAGCACCGGTCTTCCTATAAAGTCTCTCCTCTGTTCCAGCACCTCGGTGGTCAAATGACCTTCCCCTTGATGTCTCAACTTGAGACCCTAAGTCTTAAAACGACAACTAAAGTCATATCTGTACTTCTTTTCCCAACAGCGATTTTAGACTAATAGTATTTTATTCCATGTCAAAATAAACCAGTATTTGTATTTATTGATAGTGACATCAAAGCTGTTTTGTAAGTTGCTCTGAATAAGGGATCTACCAAATGCCAGAAGTGTAAATGTGAATGCAGCTATGAACCATTCTAGAAACTTCACACATAGCAAAACAGATTGTTCAGCTCCACTGGATATGCCAAGCATCTGAGATCTAATGATTGTACTTTACCGTCTAAGAAATACTTTTTCAAATATTGAGCTGTGGAACAAGGCTTTTGGTTGTTTACTAACAGGTACCACCATTTCATATTAGAAAGGGAAAAGATATTTTAAAGTAGAATTGAATTAGGCAACCCACTTGCCTGTCTCACACATACTAGTTGTATATTAACCACTCATCATGATATCATATAGATGTTACTCCTTATTTATTGCTTAAGATCAGAAGGCTTTAGATGGTGAAGGCTTGGAGTTGTGTTTGAGGTCAGATTTAGTGTTTTCTTTTTCTCTTAAAATTGTGACTCAGTTTTATCAATTATATCTGACTACAATGTTTTTAAACATCTATGCATTTTACAGTGAAAGTTTATCCTTCAATTATAATAATGTAAAATCTCTCAATTTATGCTGTGAGAGACAGTATAAAGCATTATCAACCATAAATATTAATTAAAAAATGTAGTCATATGTGTTTGTTTTTTAGTTAATGATTAAATAAATCTTAAATATTGAAGAAAAACCTTTACAGTGGTCAAATGATGGCATCATTCGAAAAGCATTTTCATCTCACTTTGAGATACCAAGTCATAATTTCATAAAGCATTCTTAGTCTTAGCGCTGTAATTCACCAATTCTCAACAATTTATTTCAAGCAACACAGCAGGTATACAACTAAATATATGTGTGCAATGAGATCCAAGGGCAAAAGTACAGAATAGATAACTAAATATTTTTGCTTGTATTAAAAACCAAGTGCAAAAGTACAAGAAAAACACAATGAAACACAACGCAATGTGAATAGACGGAGAAACAACAACCATAACATGTACAAGGGTCCAACAATGCACCCAGCATGAACAGTCGTAATACTGCACAAGTGCTAATTACAAGACGATGTGCAGAAAGTCCCGTGACAACAAACCGACAAACCTGACAACACTTTTTAGAGGTAGAGATTTACATTCACTTTATTACAACTGAGCACTTGAGGTTTTAAGGGCCTTATTCAGGAGCACTGACTAAAGCAGTGCTTGGATCTAAACTATGACTTAACTACTGAGCTCTCACTGCCCATCTTTATTCAATTTTAAAAACACCCAGGTTTTTCCTTAGAAACGAGAACACAGAATTATGATCTTTTGTGATCGCTTTAAATGTTTTATTAGATCTTGTGTAAATAAAATCACCAGGAAATGTAAAGTAGTCTTATTTTACATTCACAAATAAAAGCCTAGACTCCAAAACGAATCCAAACTAATACACGTGTACACGCAATAAACTGTATGTGTTTACATGACACCTAGAAAGCAATTAAATGCAAAATGGGATCCTTTTATTCGAAGTGAAAAGTTGTTTTATATCTCAGGCATCGACATTATTAGAAGTGCATTATAAAAGAGATTTTCTTTAGTTGCAGTGAGCAGTAATTCCAGTATTTACAGGCAGGGCCAGATGTGCCTGGGGTGTTTACAACAGGGTGTGTTGTTGCTTCTGACCACAAGGTTTTTGGCACCAAGGAATATCTATGAAAACCATACAGCAAATAACATTTCTGTTTCGGTTGTAGTAGTGACCGCATACGTTGTGGGTTTTTTCTGTACATCTTTGCACTATGTGGAATAGATACATTTATGAGTAAAAAAAATTTTGTTGTGGTTGTGGTCGCAATTAAAGAGAGGAATATAAAAAAACATCTTGAACACTCCAAACACAAGGCAACAAACCCAACCTAGTTATTCTGGGAATACAAAACACTGACTCGGAAACTTTTGACCTTTTAGCATTTGCTAATAGATTCCAGTTTTCCTGTCTTTGCACTGAACACTTCATTGTACGTAATTGTGAAACGCTTTATGACCTAAAAGACAAGTCGTGGCAAAAAAATGCGGCATGGTGTATAAATCTATTATATTAAGGCATATATCAGTAGTCTTGCGAAGTCTTTGCTTACACTCTAATCAAAATGCACTGTAATGTATGATAAATCTATGGTAAGATTCACAGATACAAGTTGCCATTTATATCATTTTTAAGATATTTGCAATGGTATTATTTAAAAAGTGACCAATAATTTGTGATCAATATTTTACATGTATATTTGTTTCCACTTTGTACCAACTGAATTACATAGCATCATATGTTTTCCATTGCATCATAGCAAATCCTACACATAACATACGTCTCACATTATAACCTTGTGCTACAGAACATCTGATCACATGCACATTATCAACTTGTGCTGTTAATATCATGAACAGCAGCTACGCTAATTCCTCTCCACTGCTTCTCTTTCTCTCCCCATCTCGAGGCTTCCTGAGGTTTGGCCAGCTCCAGTCACGTCCCACCTCATGAAGACTATGGACCTTTGAAGTAGTAGATGCCGAACTCGCAAACATCCTGAAAGATCTAGAGACGTACCAGTGCCAATTGGATCCCGCTACATGTGCGGTTTTGACATTGGACCTTCTGGAGTGTTTAAAGGCTCTGGCATGGAGAAGCTGATGCTGGATCTGTGATGATCACAAATGTTGAGCTCATAAAACTAGGAGCTACTAACCATATAGACTGTATAAGACTGTAGAAAGAACATTACTTATAATCTTATACTCCAGTGCTCATGTTAGTTCTCACTCTCCAGTGTTCTGTATTGTTGAAGATTTATGACACTCTTGATGTCACCCAAATGAGGATGGGTTCCCTTTTGAGTCTGGTTCCTCTCAAGGTTTCTTCCTTATTACATCTAGGGGAGTTTTTCCTTGCCACAGTCGCCACGGCTGCTCATCAGGATAATGCACACCATTCACCTTAACTGTTGATTTGTGTAAAGCTGCTTTGAGACAATGTCTGTTGTGAAAAGCGCTATAGAAATAAACTTGACTTGACTTGACTTGACTCATATTGCATTGCATCGCATTGTGTTGACCCGAATGGAAATCGGATCACAGTAGTAATAGTAGCACCGTCATAGGGGTGAATCGTATCGCAGCGCATTGGTAGCTGCTTCATATGTATCTTTAACGTATCGTATTGTTGGATATGCATCGAAATGCAAATCGCATCATCCTTAGTTAAATAATTAATCTATGTCTTTCGCACTTTCTCTTTCTCTCTCTTTCTCTCTGAACATCAGCTCAGCTCAGTCCACCAGGTGCTGCAATGTTTTTTTCCCTTCTCTCTCTCTCTCTCTCTCTCTCTCTCTCTCTCCCTTTCTCTCTCTTTCTCTCTCTTTCTTTTGCTCTCTTTCTGTCAAGCTTCACATGCTCCTGAGACCACTGATCCTGTCCCCTTTTACACCTGAGACCTGCCAGATCTGTCCTGATGCCTTACTTCTGGATGGAATTATCATCAATTGGAAACCACTTGCTCCTGCAGAGAATGTTCCTCACATGGACAGCAATAAGATCCATGAGATTACTGTGGATGATAAAATGTAGAAAAGATGAATTGGGATTTGGATTGTAATAAATTGTAACATTTTTGGTGCTGAAGCATTCAGACCAGAGTGTGTAAGTTCCTTACCTCAAGCACTTAGACTCTCTTACACAAAGATACTTTACCCACACACACACACACACACACACACACACACACACACACACACACACACACACAAACACACACACACACACACACACACACACACACTTTAACGTAATTTAACCTCGATACAAAGACACAAATAATTTTGCACTTAAGTCCCCATCAGTTAACATTGATATAATGATGATAAAACTACAACGATGATGCAATGGAAATTTGGTTTCCCCTGGATAAGGATGGGTTCCCTTTTGGCCTGGTTTCACTCAAGCAACTGGCTCGTTAATTAGTGCTAAATGTTTAGGAGTACATTTCTAAATTTCAAATATATATTCTTAATCTACAACCCTAATTCCAAAAAACATTGTGGGACATTGTGTAAAATGTAAATAAAAACAGAATGAAATGATTTGCAAATCCATATTCTATTCGCAATAGAAAATTATGAAATTTCATTATGAATTTGATGGCTGTAACAAATGTGGCAACAAATGTCTGAAAAAGTAAGTGTTATTAAAATTAAACAGTTGGAGAAACATTTTGCAATTAATTAAGTTAATTGACAACAGATCAATAAGATGATTGGTTATAAATAGTGTATCTTAGAAAAGCAGAGTCTCTCAGAAGAGAAGATGGGCAGGGCATCACTAATCTGTGAAAAACTGTCAACCTTTTTAAGACCTGTTGCAGCCAATAAATTCTAATTGACCATATAATTTTCTTAAAATAATGTTTATATTCTCAATTTAAACATTTGAGATGTTTGTTATTGTGAATAGAATATGGATTTATAAAATTTGCAAATCATTGCATTCTATTTTTATTTACATTTTGCACAGTGCAACTATTTAGGAATTGGGTTTGTATTTATTTCTCCAAAAACACACAAAATTTATTTAACTGAATTGAATTGATTCTAAACAAGTGTATATGCAGTAAAAGGCCACAGGATCCCTTCTCGAAATAATCAGCTAAATAACATCTATTCCAGAGAGTACTTCAGGACTGTGTGAACCCTGAAACCCTGTTAGGGGACTCCTGCATTATTGAATCATTTCTCCAGACATTTACAGAAAATGAACTTCAATCTTATAGTCATTCATAAAAAAAAATATAGTGAAGTCATAAATATTAAATATGTTTGATATTTATTGCTCAGAATCCATAAATGACTGAGAAAAAATGGTAACAAAAACAGCTCAACTGTCTAAAATATATCTAAATATAGAAATATTGTCTTCTTCTTCTTATGGTTGCTCCACTAGGGGTCGCCACAATAGATTATCCTTCTCCATACCCCCCTGTCCTCTACATCTGCCTCTTTCAAACCAACTACCTGCATGTCCTCCCTCACCACATCCATAAACCTTCTATTTGGCCTTCCTCTTTTTCTCCTTCCTGGCAGCTCCATCCTCAGCATTCTCCTACCGATATACCCCATGTCCCTCCTCTTCACATGTCCAAACCATCTCAATCTCACCTCCCTCACCTTGTTACCTTGTCCTACATGCGCTGTCCCTCTAATAAACTAATTTCTGATCCTGTCCATCCTCGTCACTCCTAATAAAAATCTCATGTTCAAAATAGCTACCTCCATCTCCACCTCCAGTCTTTTGTCAGTGACACTGTTGCTAAACCATACAACATCGCAGGTCTCACCACAGTCCTATAAACTTTTCTTTGCTGATACTCTTCTCATCCCTCACATACTTCTCTGACACACCTGACTTCCTCATACTATATCAAAACTCCTCTATCGGCACCCTGTCTTACGCTTTCTCTAACTCTACAAACACACAATGCAACTCCTTCTGACCTTCTCTATACTTCTCCATCAACATTCTCAAAGCAAATAATGCGTATGTGGTGCTCTTCCACTGCATGAAACAATACTGTTGCTCACAGATGGTCACCTCTTCTCTTAGCCTGGCTTCCACTACTGTTTCCCATAACTTCATGATGTGACTGATCAACTTTGTTCCCCTGTAGTTACTGCAGGTCTGCACATCTCCCTTATTCTTAAAGATCTTCCTTCTCCATTCCTCAGGCATCCTCTCACCTTCCAAAATCATGTTGAAGAACCTGGTTATAAACTCCACTGCCGGTATGTCATCTGGTCCAACCGACTTTCCACTCTTCATCCTATTAATCGCTGCTCTCACTTCCTAATCCCATCCACATCCTGCTTCACCATCTCCACATCATCCCACCATCTCTCCGCCTCATTTTCCTCATTCATCAGCTTTTCAAAATACTTCCTCCATCTTCTCAACACACTCTTCTCACTAGTCAACACATTTCCATCTCCATCCTTTACTGCTCTAACTTGCAGTACATCCTTCCCAGCTCGGTCCCTCTGCCAGGCCAAAATCCATAAATCCTTTTCTCCTTCATTAGTGTCCAACTTCTCATACAGCTCCTCATATGCCTTTTCCTTGGCTTTTGCCACATCCCTCTTCACCTGCTGCCGCATCTCCTTGTACCCCTGCCTACTTTTCTCATCACTCTGTCGATCCCAACTCTGTTTTGCCAACCTCTTTCTCCTTATGCACTTCCTCATTCCACCACCACGTCTCTATTTGTCTTCCTTTCTATTTCCAGATGTCACACCAAGTACCTTTCTAGTTGTCTCCCTTATCACTCCTGCAGTAATTGCCCAATCATCCAGCACCTCTTCACCACCACCGAGCCCCTGTCTGACCTCTTCCCTGAATCTCACACTGCAGTCTTCCTTCTTCAGTTTCCACCATCTTGTTCTTTTTGAGTCCTCACTCTCCTCCTCTTCTTCTTCACCTCCAAAACCATCCTACAAACCACCACCTGATGCTGTCTAGCTACACTGTCCCCTGCCAACACCTTACAGTCTTCAATGTCCTTCAGGTTGCATCTCCTACATAGAACATATTCCACCTGTGTGCACCTTCCTCCACTCTTATACGTCACCCTATGATCATTCTTCCTCTTAAAATACATATTCACCACTGCCATTTACATCCAATTAGCAAAATCTACCACCTCCCTATTTACCCGGGCTTAGGACTGGCACTAAGAGTGCACTTGCTTGTGCAACCCTAATGGCTGGGTAATAAACAAATATAATAATGATATAAAATATTTAAGGCATAATAGATCTGAACACTGAGACCAGTGTGATGTCACATTACAAACGAAGACTGGGTGGGTTAGGTAAGAATTCTTTCAGGAGTAGATGGGATTAAACAGAATTCCTTTAAGACTGGGTGGGATTGGTCAAAATTCTTTCAAAGGTGGGTGTGATTGGATAAAGTTCTTTCAAAGAGTGTGTAAGATTGGTAAGAATACTTTTGGGAGTGGATGGGTTTGGTCAGAATTTGTTTATGGGTCACTGAAATTGGATAAATTTCTTTAAAGAGTGTGTGTGGGATTGTTAAGGTTGCTCGAAGTCTGTGTGGGATTGGTCAGCAATATTTTGGGAGTAGGCAGGAGTGGGTTTAAGAAAAATAACATCTGCAAACACCTCAATTGTAGTGTTTTATGTAGGGTTTCTAAGATAGAATAAGAAAATTATATTTATACTCTAATCTTTTTCCACATAACTCTTACTTTTAAGAGGAACACATAGAACAGATCCGGGTGAATATATTCAATTAGGAACCATGAAAATTGATTAAGACATTAATTATAATTATAATAATATTAAATATAAAGAATTTGAAATATTGGCTTAGGGCTGCAAATGCCATTAACAGTTTTCTATTTAAATGTCTATCTGTGAACTGTTACACATCAGCAGCCTAAAGATGCATGAAATTACCAGAGGTGGGCAGTAACAAAGTACAAATACTTCTTTACTGTTCTTAAGTAGATTTTTCTGGTGTCAGTATTTTACTTCACTATGTTCCTGGCTCTCACACACCACAGATGTAGACTAGTTTACAAAGCAAACAGCAAACAAGGCAGAAGGCCACAAGAAGTTAACATGGATGAGACAGAGGGACTCAGTGAACTCATGACTGAGAACAGACACATTCCTGATCACCTGATCATCATCATCTTTTTTCTGCTTGTGTTCTATATGGTTAATGTTCAGCCTGGAAACATTTATTAAGTAAAAACATTTTTTATTCGTTTTGCATTATGTTAATTAGGGCTGTCAAAATGTACATTTATTTATACAACACTGGTTTAAATAATTTTTATAACTTTTTTGTGTGACTATTTTAATAAAAAATAAATAAATGAATAAATAAATAATTTCGCATAAAAGATGCAAAATTAAAGCCTTTAGTGCAACACATTTATTTACAACGTAAATACTTTACTCAGATATAATTAATAAATAAACTCCACCGAAATGTTTTTTTCATCAGTAAATATTTGTTTTACTGATGCGCCAAGTCTCAAACCATCACCAAATCCATGATGCAACACATCCGACTATCGGACTACACAATCCGCACACATCCGACTATCGGACTACACAATCCGCACACATCCGACTATCGGACTACACAATCCGCACACATCCGACTATCGGACTACACAATCCGCACACATCCGACTATCGACAAACGTGTCGGCGCGTTTTGTGGCATTTTTTCTTCACAATGCTGAAATGAACAGAAATCTTTTTTATTATTCTTTTTTTTTTAGTCGTACAGATAAGAGAAATACATCTGTAAAGGGTCTACTTTTATTTGTACACTCAGTAATAAAACGCTGTGCTTTTGTAAAATAAAGCGAACAGACAGGGGGCGCTGTCTGCCAGGTCATCTCCCTTCACAGACACAAATAAAACAACCTGAATCTCAGTAAATACTCGCCTCACAGACATAATAAATATATGTATAGAAAGCTTGAAAAGTCTACTTTTGTATAATCCAATTCACATCAAATTCAAATATTCTCTGTTTATATAATCGGTATGTAAGTTAGAAGAGGTACAGATTCACCGGTATCACCTCATTAACAGTCCGTGTGGAAACATAGCAAAAGTTCGGTTTGGTGTTTTAATGATTAACTTCACTTAAAACACCATAATAACTTTAAAACATTTAGAAGAATATTTTGTCTTTATGCTCTATGTTGAGTTTGGTGCATGAATATTAAACATACATTTGCGTAAAGAATCAATATTTGTCTGTGCCCATTTAAATTCGAGTAAAAAAATATCAATTTAAGGTACATTTAGAACAGATAAAAATGGGAGATTAAGTTGCGATTCATTGTGAGTTAATTCATGACACTTATGTGATTAAATACTTTAATCGATTGACAGCCCTAATATCAATATGATGTGAGGTCCAGTTACCAGCGTGACACTAAAACAGGTGTAGTAATTTCTACTTTTTACTCAAGCACATGTCAGAGCCCAAACGTCTATACTTTAACGTAAGTAAAAAAGTATAGTCAGTACTTCAAATTCATCAAATTCTTTTAAAACATGATTATCTGTATTTCTACTTGAGTGAAGGATTTGTGTACTTTTGCCACCTCTGGAAATTACTGAGCAACTCAAGAGCTTTAAGGATGGATTTGGACTGTAATTAAAATCAACAGTCTACTCAGGACCACAGGTTGGATTTAATCACCTATTACTCCACACCTTAACAGTGATTAACTGTAATAAATGGACATTCATTGCAACCCAGATGAGGGTGGGTTCACTTTAAGGTCTGGTTCCTCTCAAGGTTTCTTCCTCAATGATTCAGATCACTGCAGCACCTGACGTATCTCTATCCATGGCATCATGTACATTTAGACATATTTACATAGTTACATGCACTTCCAGTAAAGCTGCAATAGGTATTATTGATGCTAATGCAAAGGCAGTAGTTTTACTAACCCTAACCCTAAACATAGCCCTAACCCCGTAGCCTAAGAAGACTCTTTACAGCTAAAGGAAGCACTGTATTGTGTAGAATGGGAAACTATATAGTACTTTGCTCTGAGCTTATCCTGATCAAATTTTTTTTTTTTTTGCAGATTTTACTCTTAACGATATATTACATTAAAAATTACCTAACAGTGTAAAAATTTTACATATATTTACACAGGATGTTATTTCTGCTGACTTATATGCTATCTATTAGGAATTAATTATTTAAACCTGGATTACATCAACTAGTTTTTGATCCAAAACGACCTAAAACATTTAAATAAAACTAGAGGTGTCTTATGGACACATAAAGCTTTAGGAAATGTACCATTTTTGTTTACAAACTAGGCTGGAAATCTTTTTTCTGCAGCTTCTATTTGCAATCACTAGGTGGCACTAAGGCATCAGTCTTCCTTCATATGGTTTGTTCCTCCTTCATACAAATGAATTGTAAGATTCCTGAGAATTGTCTTTTGAACTCAGATCCACATGACCTGGATGAAGTAACTGCAGAATTCAGAATGATGGAGAAGGTGATAAA
Organism: Silurus lanzhouensis; assembly: GCA_039877035.1. NCBI lineage: Eukaryota > Metazoa > Chordata > Actinopteri > Siluriformes > Siluridae > Silurus > Silurus lanzhouensis. The sequence goes on from JBCEWE010000454.1 coordinate 1,739,046, forward strand.
CTTTCCACTGTATCACAAACTGATATAAAATCTGTAAACTAGCCGGATATACAAAAAAACCCATAAATTTTGTGGCGAAAATCTATGACACACAAATAGGTGGTTTCCATGAGCGGTGTATGATGGACTACTGTTGTTTACTTTAAAACACTGATTCATTAAGGCAATATTAAAATATTCTTCCTTGTCATCATCCTGGCTTTCGCACCGGTTACATAACACGCAATTCAGGTGATTCATCAAAGATGTTTTTCTTGCAATAACAAGCCAAATTAATTTACCCTCTGCATTTAACAAACATATCACAAAAGTATGCTATTATTATGTGTCCAACGCATTATGATTTTACTTATTATTATTCTTATTGATATATTTGTTTCATTGATTTATTTGCTACTACTTCTGACCGGCGGTGCAGACTCACAAATGGGATGCTGCTTTGAATTTGAGTATAAACCTTTAGATCCTTAACGCTTTGTCTTTTTCATATCATCAGTCTGCTAATTAGACTTGTAAGTTAAACCAAATATTTAGTAAAATCTTCCCTATTCTGAGTATGTCGTCTCAAATCTGATGGCCCAAAGGGTGCTTGGACCCCTGCTGATCAGCTCCTAAATTTATATTTTGTACTTAATCCAGTCCCATTACTTTTGCACTTTTGCAAGTTCTTTTGCTCACTTGTCAATGCAGCTATCTTGAGGCACACATGCAAATCATCTGTGAATAAACCACACCTTATTAATTAGTGGCCAGCACATTTTCAGTTAATTATTTGTGTCTTAATTCTTTGGAGTTTGATTCTGTATAAAGGAATGATTGAGATGTAAACTATAAAGTGAATACAGTATTGTGAATGTAAATGCATTAAAAACCCTTCCTGCCACGTTGTTCATTGACACAGTGTTCCCAAATGTTGATAAGGGGTTTGATAAGATTTGAACTTGTGACTAAAATAGACTTTTGTCTGTGACTAAACATAGAATCACATACTCACTTTGTACTGATATGAAGCATGGAAAACACACACCTTTTTTTTTTTTACTTCTTTTTTTTGTTTTTTTTTTTGCTCTGACGTCCACAATTGTTACAGGTGTATTATTGTTAATTTCAATAGCCATGAACACAGTCAGTCATGTGACGTCTGCGGTGAGAATATATGTTTATAAAAAAAATGAATAAATAAATAAAGGTTGATGTTTCTATTATCAATTAAAAACTAGATTTAAAATATGTGTATTGAATGAAACCTACCTACATTTCAAGGAAAAAACCCAAGAAGTCAGGTGATACTGATGTCGTCAGCAAGATATTTCTGCGTGAGAGTAACAACAGCACATATTTAACATGCTCTCGCCTCCTAGCCGGTGTTTGTTGAATTCCTCTAAGGCTTAAATGCCACAATGTCACAGCTTAAAAACTGCATTGTTCTGAAAGACTCTGAATAATGCTTAATCTAGGCTAATTCATACCTTTCTCAAACACAAACGTCTACACTGCAGTATAATTAGACATTTGATCTATAGAGTATTAAATACTACAAAAAAAATGACTGTACATTTTGTTCCTCAAAGTACAAACAATATTTAGTCCTGCTCAAATGTACAACAATGTTCCTTGAGATCAAAATATGTGCCTTCAGAAATGAAAGAGCTGACAAGCATATGTTTCCTAAATTCATAATAAATTATTGTTGTCCTAAATGAATAAAATTAATTACAAGGTCCACTAGGAGCATGCAGTATAAGAATGATTGGTGTTGAATTATGTATGTTACCAGTGAAAAACTAGATTTTAAACATTAGACACAGTGTGTGTGTATGTCTGTGTGTGTGTGTGTGTGTGTGTGAGTGTGTGTGTGTGTGTGTGTGTGTGTGTGTGTGTGTGTGTGTGAGTGAGTGAGTGAGTGAGTGAGTGAGTGAGTATTTTGTTTTCACTCTGATTCTGCCTAGTGTTTATTTAAGCTGTTTATTTTGTACAATTTCGGGGAACAGTTCTAGGAACCTTTAAAAAACATCCGTATGGATGACGGGAAGGTGAAGGCGGTACGGGACTGGCCCCGTCCCAACACCATCGAGGAACTCCAATGCTTCCATGGATTTGTAATTTGTACCACCTATTTTGTACCGCCTATTTATCCAGGGCTTCAGCTTGGTCACCGCTTCGCTCAGCTCTCTACTAAAGGGGAAGGCCAAGACTATTGCATAGACCATCGAAGCAGAGGAGGCCTTTAACGAGCTGGAAAGGAGGGTTTGTGTTGCCCCCCTCCTGCAACACCCGGATTCCCAGCTCCCATTCGTAGTGGTGGTAGATGCTTTTTCCACTGGCACAGCAGTCGCCTTGTCCCAACAGTCGGGGATTCCATCACAGCTCCGACCCTGCACCTTCTTTTCTAAGAAGCTGTCTCCCGCCAGGCAGAACTATGACATCGGGAACCGGGAGCTCCTCGGCATCAAATTAGCGCTCGAGGAGTGGCAACACTGGCTTGAGGGAGTGGCACACGCTTTCACGGTCATTACCGACCATAAGAACCTCCAATACCTCCGCGAGGCAAAACGGTTGAACCCCAGGCAGGCAAGATGGGCACTGTATCTCACCCGGTTTTATTACACCATCACGTGCAGGCCAGGCTCGACGAGCCAACAGACCCCGAGCCCATCATTCCTCCCAAGCTCATCCTATGCCCCATCGTCTGGGAACTGGAGGAGGAAATCCGTGCAGCAACCCAGGATGAGCCTGCTCCAGCAGGATGCCCGGAGGGTAGGACGTTCATCCAGGAGACGTGTCGACAAGCACTGCTAAAATCCATTCACGGCACTCCTGGTTCGGGCCACCCGGGGATAAGACGAACTCTCCTCTTGGCCCAAGCACGCTACTGGTGACCGGGTATGAGCGGGGAGGTCGCTCGGTTTGTCCGGGGCTGCCCAGTCTGCGCCATGTCAAAGTGGCCATGGTCGCACCTGGGGATTGACTTCATCATGGATCTGTCCCCATAGGATGGTCAGATGTGCGTCCTCATGGCAGTGGACCGTTTCTCCAAAGCCTGCAAGTTGATCCTCCTCCATGGCCTGCCTACCGCCCTCGAGACCGCCGAGGATCTGTTTTACCATGTGTTTCGGAATTTCAGACTCCCGGAGGAAATCGTGTCGCACCGGGGCTCCCAGTTCACCTCCCACTTGTAGAAGGTTTTCTTTCGGCTCCTAGGGGTAACCTTCAGTCTGTCCTCCGGTTACCACTCTTAGACCAATAGACAAACAGAACGCAAGATTTAAAAGCTGGGACGTTACCGGAGGTCATACTGCCAACAGGACCAGACCGAGTGAAGCCACCGGCCACGCCTTCCCTCAGCACCCAGCACGCTCGCAGTGCCTCACCCACTTACTAATCACCGTCACCTGTTTCTCATCATCTCTCCCCCTACTTAAGGCCCTCACTCTCATTCACTCATCGTCCGTTCTACCATGCATTCTGGAGATCATTCATGGACTACCCATTCTATAGGCTTTACTCATTTCCTGGTTCTATTACGGACTACACCCGTTTTCTGGTACAGCTACTTCCTGGCTGTTATATATACAGTGCCCTCCACAATTATTGGCACCCCTGTTTAAGATGTGGTCGTGGACTTCTAAAAATTCTCCTTTTTTTTAAAACAACATAGAACCCAAATGCAAAAAAAAGAGAAAAATCCAACCTTTCATTTAAGTACATTACTTTGGTGGTAAAAAAATCACACATTTAGAAAAAAAAAATAACTTGAAATCATGTGTGCCACAATTATTGGCACCCCTAACAATTCCTCTGAAAAAATTTTTTTTTAATATATATATATATATATTTTTCTGTAGTTGCTAAGGTTGGTCAGGGTATCTAGGGACTTTTAATTAGTAATTCATGATTTCCTGTTTTCCTGGGGTATAAATATGAAGTGACACAGAGGCCTAATTCTCTTACCCATTTGTCAACATGGCAAAGACAAGAGAACACACCATTCAAGTAAGGCAGATGTGTGTCGACCTTCATAAGTCAGGCAATGGCTACAAGAAAATAGCCACTCGCCTTAACTTGCCGGTATCTACAGTCAGAGGAATCATTAAGAAGTTTAAAACAACTGGAACATTGACAAACAAGGCTGGAAGAGGTCCCAAGTTTATCTTGCCACAACGCACAGCGAGGAGGATGGTAAGAGAAGTAAAAACATTTCCCAAGCTCACCGTCACAGAATTGCATCAAAGAGTGGCATCTTGGGGTCACAGAGTCTTCAAAACAACCATCAGACGCTCTCTACATGCCAACAAACTGTTTGGGAGGCATGCAAGGAAAAAGCCTTTTCTCACTAACACTCACAAACATAAACGTCTGGAGTTTGCTAAGCGGTACTGGGACTTCAACTGGGATCGTGTGCTTTGGTCAGATGAGACTAAGATTGAGCTTTTTGGCAACAAACACTCTAAGTGGGTCTGGCGAATGAGTATGCCGAAAAGCACCTCATGCCCACCGTGAAGTATGGTGGAGGATCTGTGATGCTGTGGGCCTGTTTCTCTTCCAAAGGCCCTGGAAACCTTGTTAGGGTGCATGGCATTATGAACGCTTTGAAGTACCAGGATATTTTAAATAAAAACCTGATGGCCTCTGCCAGAAAGCTGAAGATGGGTCGTCATTGGGTCTTTCAGCAGGATAATGATCCAAAACATGTGGCAAAATCTACACAAAAGTGGTTCAGCAGTCACAAACTCAAGGTCCTCCCATGGCCATCTCAGTCCCCAGACCTCAACCCAATCAAAAACCTGTGGGGCGAGCTAAAAAGAAGAGTGCATAAGAAAGGACCCAGGACACTGAATGATCTAGAAAGATTGTGCAAAGAAGAATATATATTCCAGAGAGGGTCAAAAATCCCTCTCTCTGTGTTCTCCAATCTTGTGAAATGTTATAGGAGGAGATTAAGTGCTGTCTTGTTGGCAAAAGGAGGTTGTACAAAGTATTAACATCAGGGGTGCCAATAATTGTGGCACACATGATTTCAATTTTTTTTTTTTTCTCTAAATGTGTGATTTTTTTACCACCAAAGTAATGTACTTAAATGCATTTGCATTTGGGTTCTATGTTGTTTTAAAAAAAAAGGAGAATTTTTAGAAGTCCACGACCACATCTTAAACAGGGGTGCCAATAATTGTGGAGGGCACTGTATATATTTGGGACTTGAAGATCTTAAGTGGCCTGCTATACAGCACTGAACTCAAACCTAATGAACACCTTTAAAATGAATTGGATGTTCTAAAACACCAGTACCTCACTTTATTAATGCATTGTGGGTGCACAAATCTCCCCAAGCACACAACAAAATTTAGTGCAAAATTTTCCCAGTAAAGTGGAAATAATTAGAATGGGAAATAAATGCGGAATGGTTTGTTCAAAAAGCACATACAAATCTTGCGGTTGGGTGTCCACTCACTTAAAATCAATAGAACTAGCACAAATTGGTTCAATCTTTTACAGACAAAGGTTTCCTACGGGTTATTTTCATGGACTTCTAATCTCTTCTGAAAGTAAAACCCGAAATTACATTTGTTTAAAATATTGTGGTGTGTAAAATAAACACCTTTTAAACACTCCAAGCAGCATTAGGGTGAAAACAAAACTATAAACTTATTCACCCCCCCCCCCAACACACACACACACACACACACACACACACACACACACACACACACACACAAACATTTATTTTCCCTGGAGTTATTCTGGGTAATATTGTATTGTGTATTTAACTCTCGATTCCTGTTTGGATTCTTTATAATTTTTAAACCATGTGAACCCTGTAAACATCTGTGTGTTTATTAAAAATCATCTACCAGTATTTAAAAAAAAACACTGAGTCACAAATAGCCTGGGTGTGTATAAGGTTTGTCAGCTAATGAAACAAGCCCGAGTTCAGACTAGAGGAACAACATTTACAGTAAACACAGCTAATGCGAGCAAGTGAGTCTCGCCAAACAGGTACTTTCCTTCCTCGTGCACCTGGTTTAATTTGCCCTGCATGGGAAGGCCCCATTTACCCAACCAAGGTTAATGCATTTACTAATGACATTTCCTTACTTCTTCATTTACCTTAATGTAGGTCATGTTACTGGAATATTTCATTCTGCAATTAACATGCAAACTATTCTTTAAACGTTTCATTTAGTTCATACGCAGAAAAATCTAATTCCCTGCTGCTTAATTAATAGTCAACAGTAACAGCATACAATGTTTACACTTGATATGTCCAACTAAACCCAAATGATGTTTTAAATCAAAACTCCCAGGTGTTAATTTTATAATTAAATAATAAATACAATTATATATATATATATATATATATATATATATATATATATATATATATATATATATATATATATATATATATATAAAACTTTTCATCTGTTTCTCTCCTGGAGCTTTTTATTCTGGTTACAGTGGTAAGGATCCAGAGGGTATCCTAGAAACACTGCAAAGGAGGTTAGAATACATGCCAGTCCTTTACAATTCACACCTACATTCACACCTAGGGGCCTTTAAATGTAGTCAATTACCAATTCACATACAGGCATGATTTTGGGAGCTCAGAGAAAACCAGAGATCCTTAATAATAACCTGGGTAACATATCAAACTCAATTTATACAATTATGCGTTTTAATTTTTTTTCATAATCATATGGCTTATTTGGGGTTTTTCCAGTGATGGATAATAATATGTAATGAAATAAAATATAATTAAAGCCATGTTTTAATTTGAGTTATTACAGCTCCAGGGTTCAATCCTGAGCTCAGGATAGTTTCAGAGAGGAGTTATGCGTGGGTTTTCTGTGTCCACATGGATTTTCACTGGGTTCTCCAGTTTTCTTCTACTTTCCAAAAACATGAAACTAGGCAGACTAGTTAAGATGTGTGTGTGTGTGTGTGTGTGTGTGTGTGTGTGTGTGTGTGTGTGTGTGTGTGTGTGTGTGTGTGTGTGTGTGTTAGAGACAGAATTATCCCCTCTGATGGACACTCATTCAGTGTGTGTATTCCAATAGAATAGGCTTCAGATCCATCACACTCATGACCAGGATATAAAAACTTACTGAAAGTGACTAAGTGTTATAGTAATTCTCTTTTCTCTTCTTTTTCCTGAGTATATTTCCGGAACGAATCATCCTCTGTTACACAACCATTAAACACACACACACACACACACACACACACACACACACACACACACACACACACACACACACACACACCCTGTTCAGCAATTTTTCTCCTCTGGCTCTACCGTATTAATTTCCCAGTAATTCAGTGATACTTCTCGTTCAGCTAGGTCAAATTAACACTTCACAATTCACACATCTTAATGGATTTTTCTTGTGTTACACAAACACCTTTAACTGTTATTTAACACATATTTACTTTAACTGTTGCATATTTGAAATTTTCCCCAGTACTACAAAAACATTTTTTTTTAACTTGCTTATAATAGAAGTTTAGTGTCAGTTGCTAAATTGGGTCAATAGATGTTAAAAATATTGAAAACATGTGAACTGATCCTATGTTGCTTCAATAAGAATCATGTGGGAGAGGAGGGAGAAGTTCAAAAGTGTTAAAAAAAAGATGCGTGTGTTTGATCCAAATTGTCAACAGGAAAAAGGCACTCCCTGTTTCTTAAAATCATTTTACAATTAAGTCATCAGACCTAAATTACTACTAAAAACAAGCATTCCTCTGAAAGAAAATGTGTTCGATAGAAAATGTTTAATCGCAATTAACACAAAACAGCAAAACTTATTTACTTTACAAATTGGACATCAATTGGACACTGCTTTTAGACATCTAATGTGGCACTTCCATTTCTATATATCAGTACAGGAAAATGTGTTTAGGCAATCTGACGATCCATATAGATGTGGAGTTTAAAAAATAAATTTGCAATGTGCTTGAATGTTTAAGGGGCTCATGCTATGAGTATAAATCAAAATAAACCTTTCTTTTCCCCTCCATGATTTAGGTAGACAGAGTGAATTGAGAGTGAGAGGAAGAAAACTCAACAATATATTGCTATATAGCCCCAATTTACACTTGTTTCAACCCCTTCACACCCCTTCTCTTTCTTCACACCCTCTTACTTTGAGCAATAAAGTAGAGTGTAAAATGTCTCTACTATTTATTATTTTCTCTATAATTGTAACAGTAAGAATATCATGATAAATATACAATAGGCTACTTATGAGCATTATAGTGAGGCAGAATACAATTACTTATTATTAATTAATTCACATTTGAGTCAGACATACATCTCAAATGAAGCACTGGTTCATATAGTACACCATCCACACACTCGCACCTCGAGGCAATTTAGAGCAGTCAGTTTAATTAGTGGAATGTTTTTAGGAGGTGGAAAGAAACCTGAGAACCATGGGGAAAACCACAAAGACACAGGAATGTCTGAATAGACAAATTCAATAAATAGAATGTCTGAATAGACAAATTCAAATAAACTCTATCTATCACTTAGTTGATTAAAAGAACACAGTGACTTGAGGTGAGGTGAGGTGAGATAAACAGTCAAACTGCTATAGTGTAGTTCAGTGTGACCCTATATAGATACCCCCTCACCATGGATTTTATCTTTTTCCAGACATCATTACTCCCAGACGCTCCTTCAGTCTGATGAACAGAACTGAAGACTTTAAGGCAGAAGTTGTTTGGTAATTTGCAGTATAGTCTGCCCATAGCACTTTATGTTCTTTTAGAGAATGGCCTAGGGACAGTAAGAAATGGAGGTTAAAATGTGTGAAATGAATACAATTATGGAAAGAATGTTAAGTAAGAAGTTGCCCAGCAGGACAGAGACATACATTATTGCCCTGTGAGAAAAGTTTTGCATTTTTGCTCCAGCTACCAATCCAGGAACGTAGTCATGAGCAAAAAATTCTCTGCTCTGTGGAAAATGACTAAATAAACTGTACAAAAGTGTTTACTTCAAACTACTTTTTATTTGATTTTGTTATGTTGTATAAAAAGAGACATGGTTGTGTCTTGGTGCTAAAAAATGTATTTGAAGTAGTTTTATCATGGCTTTTTCTGTTTACACACAGTTTGGAGAATGCATCTGTCTGATTATTATAATTTATAGGATCAAAAAATATTGAAAGCTATTATTTAGCCAAGAGACAACAAGCTATTAGAGGAAACTATTAATTTACATCACAGCAAATCCAGAAAACTCTACTGCATACTGGATCATATTGAGGAAGTGGAACAAAATCAGAGAACCCTGAGGAAACAGATTTACTGAGAAAGTGTAAATCTCCACAGAGAGTAATTCAAGCTCAGGATTGAACCTGGGTACAAGGGAGGTAAAAGACACTACCCAATGCTTCACAGACTCTTGAGCAATAAGTTTCCTGGAATTGATGTGTATTTTGGACTGGATCCAATCACTACAGCAAGAGAGCAGTCAAGGTCAAAAATAAATGATTTCATTCTTTCATTGTGGGTTATGATCGATTATTTTAAATTGATTCCAGACAAATTACCCTATTGTGGGTTTAAAAACTGGGGTTTTGGTATACAGTGATCCCCTGCTTTATCGCGGTTGGAATCTCACGGCACCGGTTTATCGTGGAATTGCATTTGCTAAATAACTAATTTGTTTGGCTGATTTGCCCGATCTCTCGCGGATAGTAATAGACCAAAAAACGTATAGGGAATTGTTTTTATATTGAGTTTTATATTGAAATATTCTACAGATTACTGTATTTTACTGTAAAATTCTTACAATTGATAGCAATACATTATTTGGAACTATGTTTTCTTAATGGATACAAATGTAGCTATGAACAAGAAGCACAATACCACTTTTTTGTATTCAAGGCATCTGGTTAAGACTAGAATGATGACTTGGATTTTGCAGTATGAAAAAAAAAATGTTACATATGTGAAAGTTTTTTTTTCCAAGTAAGGAAGTAAGTTGTCAGAAAGGACAAAAAAACAATTTATAGCATCCATTACTGGATTAAACTGCAATTCAGTGGATCATTTGGGGCAAAAAGACTTTGATAGGAAGAAACGAAAAGAAAAATAAAGTGTGCACACAGGAAATGAACTCGGATGATGTAGTTGAGGTTGAGGAACTGTGAGAGCCAGAATTCACACACCATACTGATAGTCTATGTTGATTTGCATCGTCAGAAATGTCTTTTAAAAAAATATTCTGGCAGTGCCATTGTGTCACACACAGAGTATACTGAAATAGATATGGCAAGGCACAAGTTAATTTGCCTATTCTTAACAACATAAGACATCAAATATACAACACACGAACATACATAATAAATTATTTTCTATTTAAATAAAATAAAATATTCATTAAAAATAGTTTTTGATTTACATTTATTAGGTTTGATTTTTTTACAGCTAAATATACAGAATACTAGTAAAAACAGGACAAAGTATTGCTTAATGTAGGGTCTAAATACACTAAACAAACAATAGGATTAAGAGGATAAATGGACTACAGGCACTTTAAGAACATGATAGTGATACACAATACAACTACTTTTCATTCATTTTTATTCATGCTGGAGCCCATGAGCAATGGGCATGAGGAAGGAATATATCCTGGTACCACCTACACACTGCGTCACACCACAGGGTAATTTAGAGAAGACGATTCTCTCATTGGCATATTTTTGGGAGGTAGGAGGAAACCGGTGGACCATGAGGAAAACCATAAAAACAGTAAGTTCATGCAAAATGCCATCCAGGCAGAGGCTCAGGACTGATCCCTGGAGATTGTGAGGAATAATAATAATATTAATATTAATAATCTTCCTTTTCTTTCGGTTGCTCCCATTAGGGGTCGCCACAGCGGATCATCCGTCTCCACACTACCCTGTCCTCTACATCTGCCTCTTTCAAACCAACTACCTACATGTCTTTCTTCACAACATCCGGTAACGTCCTCCTTGGCCTTCCTCTTTACCTCCTTCCTGGCGGCTCCATCCTCAGCATTCTCCTACCAATATACCCCATGTCCCTCCTCTGCACATGTCTAAACCATCTCAATCGGGCCTCTCTCGCTTTGTCCCCAAAACTAATTGCTAATCCTGTCCAACCTCGTCACTCTCAAAGAATATCTCAAAATCTTCAGCTCTGCTACCTCCAGCTCCACCTCCTGTCTTTTACTCAATGCCACTGTCTCTAAACCATCTCAGGTCTCACCACAGTCCTCTAAACTTTCCCTTTCACTCTTGCAGATACTCTTCTATCACAAATCACTCCTGCTATCACTCTTCTCCACCCACTCCACCCTGCCTGCACTCTTTTCTTCACTTCTCTAACACACTCTTCATTACTTTGCACTGTTGAACCCAGGTACCTGAACTCATCCACCTTCTCCACCTCTTCTCCCTGCAACCACACCACTCCACTACCCTCCCTCTCATTCACACACATGTACTCTGTTTTACTCCTACTGACTTTCATTCCCCTTCTCTCCAACCTCATCTGTTAACCTGTCCATCACCACTGCAAACAGGAAAGGGCTTAGAGCCGATCCTTGATGCAATCCCATCTCCACCTTGAACCAGTCTGTTGTTCTCTAGATCCACAATCACACAATGCAACTCCTTCTGACCTTCTCTATACTTCTTTATTAACATTCTCAAAGCAAATACTGTAATTTTGGTGCTCTTCTTCGGCATGAAACCATACTGTTGCTCACAGATGGTCACTTCTTCTCTCAGCCTGGCTTCCACTACTCTTTGCCATAACTTCATTGTGTGACTGATCAACTTTATTTCCCTGTAGTTACTGCAGGTCTGCACATCTCCCTTATTCTTAAAGATCGGTACCAGCACACTCCTTCTCCATTCCTCAGGCATCCTCTCACCTTCCAAAATCCTGTTAAACAATCTTTTAAAAAACTCCACTGCCATCTCTCCTAAACATCTCCATGCTTATACCGGTATGTCATCTGGTCCAACCGGCTTTCCACTCTTCATCCTCTTAATCGCTGCTCTCACTTCTTCCTTACTAATTCTATTTACTTCCTGCTTTCACATCTCCACATCATAACCTTCACGCTCTCTCATTTTATTCATTTATCAGCTTCTTAAAATACTCCCTCCACCTTCTCAACACACTCTCCTCACTAGTCAACACATTTCTATCTCCATCCTTTAGTACTCTAACTTGCAGTACATCCTTCCCAGCTCGGTCCCTCTGCCTGGCCAATCGCTACAAATCCTTTTCTCCTTCCTTAGTGTCCAACTTCTCATACAGCTCCTCATATGCCTTTTCTTTGACTTTCGCCACATCCCTCTTCACCTGCTGCTGCATCTCCTTGTACTCCTGCCTACTTTTCTCATCTCTCTGTCGATCCTAATTCTGTTTCGCCAACCTCTTAGTCCTTATACATTTCTGCACTTACTCATTCCACCACCACGTCTCTTTGTCTTCTTTTTTTTTCAGAAGTCACACCAAGTACTTTCCTAGCTAAAAATCATAATCATCCAGCACTTCTTAACCACCACACACAGTCCTCTCTTTAAAGCCATACCTACCATCATCTTCTCATCACCTTGTTCCCTTCAGCAACATGTCCATTAAAGTCTGCGCCAATCACCAATCTATCTTTCCTAGGTTCACTCTCCACTTTTTCATTCCCCTCCATCTCACAGCTCACTAGCAGAGCATAGGCACTGATGACATTGATCATCACACCTTCAACTTCCAACCCCACATTCATCACGTCAAGTCAAGTTTCAAGTCAAGTTTAAGTCAAGTCTCCTCACCTCCACTTGATTCTTACTGTACTGTTCATTCAGGGTCACACCATTTCTCTTTCCAACAACAGCAACAACAGCAACAATAATAATAATAATAATAATAATAATAATAGATAAAAATATGTGGATGAAAATGTATAAATAAATTATTAATAATAATAATAATAATAATAATAAAACCTTAATTTCATACATTTAAAATGCAGCTCACAGTGAACAATAAAAATAAAAAGCAAAGAAACCTCTTAGTAAGGGGAGGAGACTGTGTGTGTGTGTGTGTGTGTGTGTGTGTGTGTAGGAAGAAAGGAGGCGGGAAGGAGAAACAAAGAGGAATGCTGTGATGTCACTCTCTACCACACCACTCATACAAAGGCGTGAAACACACATGCACACACACACCAGTCCACTCAAACACAATCCAACTCCTGTTGACTCTCTTATTCTGGATGTAAGTAAATGTTTGCTTCTTTTCTCTTACTAAGAAATAATAAGGCTTATAGTCTTTTAACTTCTTCATAGCATTACTTTGTTTTTGTGTTTGCTGCCAGTCCTTTTTGTATTTGCTGAACATGTGAATGTTTCACTCTTTGCTGTAGTCCATTGTTTGTCTCAGCTGAATGTTTCTGCAGGTTGCACAGCTTTTTCCTGCTTAGTTTTGGGATTAAGCCCTTGAGCTTTTTTTGAAGATTGTTTCAGAGGCTGTAGTTGAGTTTATGTAAGAAAACAACAACAACAACTTGCAGTGTTTTACTTTAAATTGCTTTGTTTGCTCTGTGAAAAGCTCAGGAGGACAAGGGTACACGTGGTGAAGTTTACTTTTGAGATGAGGCCTGTTAAAAAGGCGTAGGGAGGTTTTCTGATGTGGGTGACTAGCAGACAAAGAGTAAGAAAAACTGCAATTGGAGACTGCAGGCGGATCCTGTAAACTGTGCAAACCAGACCAGCAACTAGCCAGTGGATGAATGGATAATGAGGAATGAGTAAATAAACAACTGAGTAAGAGTAATGAGACACTCAACAGCAGGCCAGAGAGAGAGAGGACAGAGGACAGAAAGAACAGAAACTGGCCTGTATTATAACAGACTGTCTTTTGTCACCATGCACAGAGGTCATGAAAGCCAGCTGGGATCAGATGAGCCAGAGGTCACTGTCACAAACCCTGCACAGTCCCTAAATGAGCACTTGTGAACAGACAATGTGTCTCTTTACTACTCTGTCTCCCTTGTGTCCATCTTATCCTGCAGGCACGATTAGCCAAACACAGAGGGCAAACTTTTTTCCAGCCTTTGTGGTTCAAAAAAGCAGGTCTGATTTGCTTTGTGAGGAGTTTGTGAACGGTTATTTTTGCAAGCCAGACAGGATAATGTTACATTGGGGTTAAAGATAAGTTCAAGCCGGCAACTCGCAAGCCAAACATCATTATCTAATAGTTTGCATCCTTGAGTAGCATTACAATGTATTCATACCAAGACAGATAACAAAGTCTTCGGTTTAGCCAAAGTCACAACAAGGCAAGATTTGACTGACAACCCGACCAACAATTTTACATTGTGCTCTTATAGTGTTCGTGTCTAAACTTAGCAGCTAATAATTTTTTTTTAGCATGCTATCACACTATAAGCTTTAATTAGCTGCTTAAACTAAAGTGCACAAATGTCATTTTGATCTACAGTGAATTGATATGAATTCAGCAATTGAGACAATAGCAACACTAATATTTAAATGCAGGACCCTCAGTGGTCACCTGAACAGTCTGTGTATTGGTTTTACATTAAATACGAACAACAAATGAAGGAAAATTTGCAGATATTCTCGTAAACTATAAGGAAGTACATTGTTAGCCTGTATTGAGTAATACTCCAAACCTGAGTTACTGTTTGCTTTGGTGGCATTTTGTTTAATAGATTAAACACGGTTCATGATATTTAACTGCATCCTGTTGGGTTTTCAAGCGATTAAAACTGTCGTACTGTAAGCACATCATGTAGCTTTTGCCTTAATAGCACAATATTAGCTTCAGTGTTGGTACATACATAGATTTCAAGTACAATGTTTGTTTATATGAAGATCAGTTTGAAAGAATAATGTATTGTGTTTTCAGTATTCAGCTATGCTGATCTTGTGCCAACTGTAGCCTCAGTTTTTTGCTTTTGGCTGACAGGAGTAGAAGTCAGTGCTGCTATTGTTGCAAATTCAAAGGTTGTATGTCCAGAGAGTTTTTTTTTTGCTTTTTTGTTTTTCTAACCTCTCGCATCAACAAAGTGCCGAACAGCCACTCACTGTGTTAGTGTGTTTCCTCCCACTTCCATGATTTTGTGTAAACACTAGAAAACATTGTGTGTGAAAATCCCAGGAGATTTCTAAAATACTCAAACCTGCCCATTCTGGCATTAACAACCATGCAAGGGTCAAAGTCACAGAGGTCACAAATTTTGCTCATTATGATGTCTGGTTATATGATCGATGTGTGTGCGCATGATATAATGCATTGTTCTGCTCCCATATGATTGGCTAATTATTATATAAGGTACATTGGCACGAGTGTTCCTGTTACAGATTAAGTAATCTGGTTAATTGTAGGGCTACTTTTTGGTTTGGGGAAACTTAAACAAAGACTCTCACAGTTTGGTACTACAACCTGCACTACTTTTAGTGTACTTTCATATAGTACATTACATTTTGCATTGGTAGTGATGTAAGACTTTTAAAAGATGTGTCCAAGGGGTGTGAATTGATTATGTAATATGGGTTTGATTAAAGCAATGGGGAGGTTGCTTTTGCCAACGTGTTTTGTCTGGTGGAATGTGGAACAGCCTGTACCCAGGTTCAGTCCTGGGTCTGAATGGGTTTCCTATGTTTGTTTTTTTTTTTTCCCTGCCTCCCAAGCTCTTACTGGTAAGTGGCTCTGTGACTCTAAACTGCATATTGTCGTATATGTTTGCACATGGTTTCACCATGGGGCATTCCCATTTTATGCAAATTGTTCCTAGGATCTGCAATGACCCTGAAAATGACAAAGCAGCAATTAAATATGAACGAATAACAAGATCGATTATTGAAAAAGGCAATCTGGCATTTACTTACAGACCTTTTGTGATGAAACTGTTCTATCATGAGTTAAAAAGAAAAGGAAGTAAATGAGGCCCGCCAACTAACTACAACGCACTAATTGATTCCTTTTCCTCTTCTTGTTTCCCTTCAGAAAACACAAATATATCCGGCAATCGTGTGTGCCAGGAATGAGCAGAGCCCCAGCGTTTTCATCCATCCACAGGGGGATATGTGCTGTTCTCTTCTAAGAAGAGGAAAAGGAAGAGGATAAAACCCTGAACAATCAGATTTGCAGCAGTGCTTCCTGTTTACCTGCGATCACACACTCGTGTTTACTAAGAATTTGCACCATACCCCCAGTACACACTCTTTTGCACACACACACACACACTCCATAATGCTGCAGCAAATTCTTTCAAACATGTACATCGATCCGGAAATCCTGGAGGCGCTGAACGAGGAGCAGAAGAAGACGCTCTTCCTGAAGATGAGAGAAGAGCAAGTGCGCCGCTGGAAGGAGAGAGAGGAGAAGGAGGAGAGGGAAGGAAAGATGGAGAAGTCCAGACCAAAAAAAGGTGAGGTTTTTTTTTTTTCCTTTCATATGATATCTGTTGTGTCTACCAGTACCAAGCATTGTAAAGTACGGCCTTCCAAACTATCAGCTACGCTTTGGAGAGCATGCAAACAAAGGGATCACTGGCAAGATAATGTTTGGATTTTTCGCCTGTTCCTAGATCTTTAGACAGTAGAGCATGAGCAACATTATGTCCTCAGTCAAGGCAACACACATTACAGCATATCAGAACATCATGTGCATTCATCAGATGTGAGGGTTTATCTCATCACAGCCAGTGGGATCTGACAGGAAATATGCTTTTGTATATTTGTTTTTTAAATGCTTACATTTTTACCTCAGCATGACAACATCGGGATGCTTTATGTGCTCTAAGATGTTTTCCAAATCCTGACCTGTTTTCCTGAATGCTTAGGGGTTTTGTATGCTATAAGTGTGTTGGGTATCACAGATAGTTTGCCATTATCTTGAGTGAAAATGTGGTAATTTAAAAACATTCTCTCTTAAATGCCCTGTACTCCAAAAGATGGAGCCTCTAAGTTGTGCATTTCACACATGAACTTGTGCGACTGTGATTACATGACAATTAGAAGATTTTTCAACCTAATCATGTCCTGAATTTGAATATTGGTTTATTTTTTTATGAAACACCAGAAAAATATTCTCAAGCCAGTCATTTTTTTGCATACCATTTTCAGTCTTTGCACTGTTAACCGAACTCTGTTTCGAATACCGTTCAAGTTTACCATTTCTCTCTCACGCTCCATCCCTCGCGGTCTACTTGCACTTCAGACTAAAGGTTTGACACCTTGTGTGCCTTACAGGTTTAAAACGTTCCTATTTGTAATTAATTTCTGAAAAGGCTACTGTGAGAAGTTCGCTCCGAGTGCACACGGCAGGGAGTGCATCGGCTTCATTAGAGGAGGGACGTGTGGAATGCAAAGCATCTCGCCTGCAGGATATCTTGGGGAACGTTGGGGACATGTTCCTCAGGAAAGAAAACAGGCACCGGGTTAGAGCAGAATCTGGAACGTCCACATTTCTGAGCTCTGCCGACTTCTTTTTTTAGAAACTGGTGATTGTTTAGTGGCAGGCGGCCTATAAATGGATGCTTTGTGTTTCTTATAACCATTTGGTTTATGACTTGGGCTTGGGTGAATCTCGAGTATTGTTGAGCTTGGGACAGTTTACGTCATTGCTTAATCATCCTGGTCTTTTTAGTTTTTGCTTATTAGTGTGTCTGTGTAGCATGGTTAATTATTTTTTTAAATCAGTTTCTGCTATGCATCATCGTTGCATCACTGATCTGACCAGACAGTGAATCAGCATGAGGATGAAACCTGACCCGGTTGAAAACACTGCTGATGAGTTGTGTACATAGTAGTGCGAAACTGGAGTTTGCACCTGTCCAATTCCACAACAAATAAAACCTTGAAAAAAGAAAAAAGAAGCCCAATAAACCTACAAATCCCACATTCTCAACTATTACACCATAAAGCCTAAAAACGGAACACCTGCTATATGGCATGTTGTCAAATATGTTCAAAATGTGCAAGCATACCTTTAAATGTTTCAGCCTGAGATTACGTGCTCAATGGTTCTCCATTCTTTCCTTTTTTTTTTTTTTTTTTAAACCTGTCTGTCTATCTGTCTGTCTGTCTCAGCCTGGACGTTATGTACCATGGCTTTATGCCTCAGGCTGAAACACAATAGCTGCTGCTCAAGCGTTCAAACACACAAACGAGTTGTGTGTGTTTTTAAAACCACTGACCCGATCGGCAGCAGGACGACACTTAGGTGTGCACACGCCCTCATTATTCAAAAGCACAAAGGCCCCGGTCTACACACGTGCTCGCTTGTGTGTTTACAAATTGTCAAATCATAATGCTGGACACGCTTATTGCAATGACCTGTGCACACCACAAACAGGAAAAAGTTGTGAAAGCACAGGAATTTGAAGTAGATACGAAGAAATCTTAGTAAATAAATAATTCAAAATGGAAAGCTTGCAAGCAACCAATAAGAAATGTCAAACAAAAAAGAATAAAATGAGCAAACTGAAATTAAATTAAGTATTAAGTATAGACAACTTGACGGGTTGTTAATTTTTCCCCTTCACATTTCCTTGTTCTACTGAGGGGGGGGGGAATTAAGGCAAAACTGTTCCAGGTTAAAGTGGGTCACCTTGACTGAGTAGAACAAGCCTTCAGTGACCTGCATGACTGAAAAGCAGATCTAACTTCACCAGTGCTTTTCAAAAATGCTGAATTAAATGGAATGAATGAAGGAATTGAATTTTAGATTATAAAAAATATATACTGACTTTTTACCCTGTATTGACAAAAATATCAGCCATGAAGCCACAAAGTTGGAGGTACACGATTGTATAGAATGTCTTTGGATGTTGTAGCATGAAATGTTCCATTCACTTGAACTAGGAGACTCAAATCTGTTCCAGCATGAGAATGAGCTGCATGGAGATATGGGTTGGACTGGAAGATCTTGAGTAGCCTGCTATAAAGATCTGACCTCAACCATATTGAACATCTCTGGGATGAATTGGAATGCTGACTGCACTCCAGGCCTACTCACCCTACATCACAGCATTTGGTAGATGCCCTTATCACTCATATACAACTGAGCAGCTATGGGGTTAAGGGCCTTGCTCAGGGGCCCAGGAGTAGCAGCTGGGTGAGGCTGGGATTTAAACTTATGATCTTTGGAGAGAAGGTCCAATGTCTAAATCACTCCATCTCAACCACATCTATGTCAGTATCTCACTTTACTAATGCCTTCGTGGCTGTCCCCAAAAATCTCCATGACCACACTCCAAAATCTAGTGAAACATGTTTCTAGAAGATTGAAGATTATTATAACAGCAAATTGAGACTGAACGTGGAAAGGAATGTTTCAAAAGCACAACATATAATATGATCAGATGTCTACAAACTTTTTTTCTATGGAGTTTTAGCAGTATCTAATCAGTAGTCATACTCATTAGTCATGTTCCTAGTCGATATTCATTATTAGAGATCGCTCTCCAGTTGGAGGGTCCTACTTCAATTTTTCCCCATTTTTGCTAATTTGGAGCATCTACGTGAGGTTTGGAGTGGATGAGATGGAGTATCTGAAAGCTGATTCATTCCTAGGTGCTAAAGATTAGAGATATGAAGATCATGTGATTTTGAATAGTGGCAAAGAATTAAGGTTGTGCATTCTTTTCTCATTGCTCACATTCATCGATCTTTATCTCGGTATCCTTCTTGTATCACCGGTCACATGGAGAACCAGGTTTTCTTAGTAAAGATAATATTTTTCGTCCTACACTCTTCATCTGATATGACCACTTGAGCGCTTTCTGCCTCTCTCTCGCTTTCAAAACCAGGACTATTATGGAATGCTTCTTTGTTTTGTGTTTCCCTAAGCTGCCCCTGATGTTTTGAAGGTATCATTAGAGCGTCGCTATGTAAACACAACCGTAATCACACACCATGCGTTTAGACTCTGACGTTACTTTGGGCGCAATATGATCCGTTTGCATCACACCATTATACAAAACACAATAATCTGAGCACTGTAGATGAGCATAACAACTTAAACAATGTTTCTCAAAATTGCAATTATGGGGTGGTGAAGGAAATTGTGCTGAAAATCAATTTAGTTGTGTTTTACAGTAGAGTTTATGTAGAGTAATTGAATACAGTTTGGCTAGCTTGAATAAATTTACTTCACACAGGGTTCAATATTAAAAACAAACACGGAATAATCATCTTAAAGGTGCAGTTTATATATTTGTACAAGTGTCTAAAGTTATAGACAAAATGTAATGATAAATCATAAAAACTTGAGTCGATTAGTTGTCATAAAGTGGTGATTTTTTTCTTTTTTCTAGTTCAGATATACAAAATGTAACCAGGAACATCTATAGAGTGTGTATGAAAAGTATTCAAATGAAATAAGTGAAAGTAACACTAAACCTTCTAATATGAAGTTTTAAATATTCTACGTAATCATAATCAACGAAACTAAGATTGTATGTCTATCAACAGATAGATTAGATTCCATTCTCAGGAAAATAATGTTAAATAATAAAAAAATGAAGGGTGCGAATTATAAATCTGAACTAAATTTTTTAAAATACTCATTATTTTGGGATTTGGGAGACTTTTGATCTGTAGATCTGTCTAGTTTCAAAGCTGTAAAACGGTTTGATTTGTTTACTTCTGTTTACTTTTTTCTGGCCCAGAAACAGGCTCCACCCCTCAGTTTTAGCTCTGCACAGTTTTGTTACCTTTTAAGGAAATGGGGACATTGTTTATTCGGAGAAGACCAGGTTGGTAAGGTGCTTGTCATTGCAATTACAGTTCACCTTACCGGCATCAGAGACTTTAAATATTACAGCATTGTAAAAATGATTATGAAGAAGAGAACAGGTTTAAGAGGTCTGGCTAAAAGAAGAACTACATTTGTGTGTGAAGGAGTGGTTCAACTTGTATTTCTGAAGAATGCAGCACCCCTAAATGCCAGGCATAATTAAAGTTTCATAAATTAGAAGTGAAAGTATGTTGCACAAACCTGTAAGCAGTTCAGCCGAGTTGGATAAGCACTTGATTTTTATTTTAGATCCACAGTGGAAATATACTGGAACCTAAACCCTCCACAGCAGTCTCTTTTTTTACATAAAGAAAAGGCTCCAAATGTGAAAACTCCAATGAATGAATTTATTCTTCTCTAAGCTCATCAGGCACCAATATAGTTAAAAACTAATTGTTATGATGACGGATGTGCACCTGGTCATCAGCCTCAGCTACTTGTTTGACTTCCTGAGTGCAAAATTTAATTCAGTTGTATTTGTTCAGCACTGTAACAATGGAGCGTCACAAAGCAGTTCTACACAAATAAACTGATTCTAAATATAAATGTTAGCATAATAAAATAGACTCTAGATGTTTATCCTTAATGCACAGGCCAGTGCTGAGTGGGGCAAAAACTCTGAGATGAGGAAGAAACCTTGAGAGGAACCCAAATTTAAAGGAAACACATGTGGGTGAAAATGACTAATTACATGTGATGTGTAAAGACAAGGTAGATATCTCGATATGTAAACCTGGGCCTGTTTGGGTTTTCTCTGAATTTGGACTATTTGAACTAATACTCTGAATTGAATGCATGTGTACAAGTTGAAATGTAGATGGTTGGTTGCAAAAGCATTTGTACAAGAGATCAACAACTGTTGGGAAGGTTTCCTATCGAGCTCGAAGGAGCAATTGTAAGGGAGTTTCACTATCTGGTGTGCGCTGATTAGGAGATTGTACTCGCCCCAGCGTGTCAGTAAAAACACGGTACAGGAGTCAGAACACTCAAACTTTACTGGGTTTCGAATTGATTGTGGGTGATTCAGTAGGTTGCGTGATGTTGAATGACCACTGCGGCTCAGTGTTCTGGTCTAGGTGGCCTCTTTCTAGGTATTGTTTATAGAATTTTGAGGAAAAGAATTAATTTAATCCATTTTGGAAGTCTGTAATGTATAATGTGGGAAAAGTGAAGCGCTGTGAACACTTCCTCTGTCACTGTACGAGAAGCTCTAATTATGTAATTGTATTTTTGTCACCAAGCCTAGTATTTGGAATACAAATTCTTTGCCATCACAGTTTTAAAGAAATCAATCACTTGTATCACATCGCCCTCTACTGGTATGTGTGGTTTTTTTTCCTTCCTTTTTTTTTGGGCAGTACCTCTGGCTCTTTAACTAAATTATTGTATTTTTTTATTACTTTAACACCGATATTTGTAAAAATTTAGATCAGTGATTGAGTTTTGTGTATGGGAGTGATAAGGGGAATAAACACCTTTCACGAGTTGATTTTTATCAGTGTTCAGTACGAGTGTGTCATAACTCAAGTGCCAACTCATTTGCGAACGGCATCATAAACACTCCTGTCTTTTTTTCTTCTTCTTCGTATTAAAAATTTTTTTGTTTTTGTTACTATGTAAATGGCTTCCGAATAGCATCCGAGACGTCACTACATAAGGCGTGATCTCCAGCTACTGTATGTATCTGATGTCATGAGGTAAAGAGTCTTAATGGGTTCTTTGTTTTCCTTTTTTTTTTTTTAGCCACTTTTAAGAAAGTGAGCTGGCTGCTGGGACGAGACGGTGACGTGCACGTGCGTGTTATCGGAGAGACCGACGAGTTGAAACAGAGCTCGAAGAAATTCTTCCTGTCAGAATTCCGGACAAAAAACGAGAATGACCTCAACAACACCAACAGGTACGGAGTCACTCAGGGGTAAAAGAGAAGTCCTAATTAGCAGGTGTACAGTAGCGATGATGACGTTGAGGTTATTTTAGACCTGTTAACGTCAATGGCTTCCAGTTTAAGAAAATAACAAGATATAAATGGAGTATGACTGCCAGCTGAAGGATTGTTTTCATTCCAGCTAATTGTAGAGGAAGTAGAAAGGCAGGTTACTTAAGGTTGTTATTTTAATAGAAAGTTATTAATATGCATAAATAGTTTTATTCCAGCATTTCTAAAGGTACATGTTGTATAAATCCAGCTGAAATGTTACATTAATATCACCTAACTTTCCTTCAAAGTGTTACCACAAACATTGGAGGCACACAGTTGGAATCTCTTTGGATGTAGCAGCATTTAAAAAAAAAAAATTTCCTTCACTTGAACTAGGAGACCCAAAACTGTTCCAGCATAACGAGGCCTTGATGATGCATTAAAATACACTAAGAATTGAAAATATGGTTTACACGATTTGGAGTGGAAGATCTCCTGCTGTAGAGCTCTGACCTCAACATATTACCTCATATTAATCACCTTTAGTATGAAGGTCAATGCTGACTGCACCCCAGGCTTCCTCACCTCACCTGCATCAGTACCTGACTTTACTACACCCTTATGGCTGAATGAATACAAATCTCCACAAACGCACTCCACATGTTCCTAGTGAAACATCTTCCCAGAAAAGTGGAGGTTATTATAAAAAGCAACTAAATGTGGAGCAGG
>JBCEWE010000454.1:1767500-1772500 GCA_039877035.1 Silurus lanzhouensis
GCGTTCACCTTTCCCTTTTTCTTTACTGTAAGTCACAGTAAAAGGTAGTCCAGTTTCATAGCCTACATTTAATGTAAATGAATTGTTCAGTGAACTCTCTAAGGCTATGCAAAGGCCAGGGGATGTAGAGAATATTAAAAGTGATAAGTGGATAAGATGTTGGATTTATGATCAGAAGGTTGTGAGTTCAAATCCCAGCAATGCCATGCCCTTAACTACTCGGTTGCATAAATAAGGTATTCTGTCAAACGAATATTAAAGAATCAATTAATACATCTTTAATCACAAACTGAGGAAGAAAAAACTGTATGTATTGTACAGCTTTTTTGTGTCCCACTTTTTATTAAAGCTTTCTACAAGCAGAGAAGATTTATAGCCAATAAAAACAGCTTATCATTACAAGACCAGGACAGATGATTGAATGTTTGGGTGAGCCTGAGGTTGAGGTTAACCCATGTCATTTCCCAAGTTTTATTGACACACACACACACACACACACTCTCACTCTCTCCCTGTTTCTCTCTGCAGGAGTGGTAAACGATCAGGGACTCGGCTCTCCCTTCGTAGGCCGTGTGGCTCAGCTCAGGATGAACTTCAACATGCCGAACACTAAAACCCCCTCACGGTACACCAAACCACCCGTTCCTTCCAAACCGGCTCATCTTCTGGCGGCTGCCTCCGTAAGATAAACTGGGCGATAATGTGGGGTCTGGATAATGGAACGTTATTAAACATACCTGTACATAAACCCTGACACACAAGACTCTCTTCAGCTGCATGTACAAATATCAAGCAGACTGTTGTGTCAGACATGAAGGGAAAAAATGCCCCCTGATCTATTGTGTATTATTTCAGACCGGCTTTCAATCAGTTCACTGCAGCAAGTCGATACACACAGCCTGGACTTTAGCAATACATCTTTCTTGCTTTTGGTGTCATGCTCACTTTAGATCTGCCAAAACATTTTTTTTTTTTTTTATATTATTATTAAATATACATATTACAATATACATGGTTTTTATATAATGGATAATGTTTTGTACTTGTGTTCTTGAATGTGCTTTGTAAATATGAACAGTGTGTCAAAAATGCTAATAAAACTTTTTGGGTTTCAAAGATTACATTTTTTTATTTATTTTTTGTCGATCAGCTTATGATCCATGTGCAAAAGTTCAGCCTTCTTGAATTCTATGATTTTAAGTATCAGGACATAATCAAAATCATTTGTTTTTTAAATCTGTTAAATACAACCTCAGATGAACACCACCTCATGACATAATACACAGTTTCCTTACTTATTTTCACAAAAAATGAAGCTGAAATGGAGAATCCATGTGTGAAAAAGTAAGTACACTTTTATTTAATTGCTTGTAAAACCAGCTTTAGCGAAAGTTACTATTCAATAAGTATCATTCTTCTGTAAGTCTGTATCAGACTCTCACATACTTGTGGAAGGATTTTGTTTTACTCTTTTTGATTGCTTAGTTCATTGAGGTTTGCAGTTTTGTTTTTTTTATTTAGAGCTCTTAAGGTACCTCACCATAAAATTCAAAGCGGGTATACTTTCTTTTTCACATGACGGTATATATTTAATTTGATTGATGTTGATAAATACAGTTTGCACTCAAATCTCTCTATAACTTTAAAAATAAAATATTCAGAAATAATTTGTGGACAAAAGTATTGGGACACCTAACTGCCAGCCATATGTGTGTGTTCCCCAAACTCTTACCTCAAATTTGGAGGTGCGCAACTGAATCCGATGTCTCTGAATGAGGGAGCATTCAATTTTCCCTTTCCGACTAGGAAACCGTAACCTATCCCAGCATGACACTGCCCCTGTGCACAAAGCCAGCTCCATGAAGAT
The DNA here is from genome assembly GCA_039877035.1 of Silurus lanzhouensis. Lineage (NCBI taxonomy): Eukaryota > Metazoa > Chordata > Actinopteri > Siluriformes > Siluridae > Silurus > Silurus lanzhouensis. Next base: position 1,769,368 of record JBCEWE010000454.1, read on the forward strand.
ATGCTTTACATATGTTGGAGTAGAAGTTCTTGGTTGGCCTCCTGTAGAGCTCCAACCTTAACCCTATTCAACAGCTCTGGATTGAATTGGAATGCTGGCTGCACCCCAGTCCTCCTCACCTCACTTACATCAGTTCCTGAATTTCAATAACATCCTTGTGGCTAAATGAGCACAAATCTCCACAAAATCTAGTGGAGCATTTTCCCAGGAGGAGGATTGAAGGCCATTGTAACAGTAAATGGGGAGTAAATATGTATCGGCATTTTCAAAAAGCACATTTGATCACACTTTTGTGTGATCTTGCTTCTGTTCAGATGTCTAAATATCATGTATCTCTGAATAGTTGCTCATATGTTCCTGTTTACACAAGTGGTCATTTTAAATGTATAGGACACGGTTTTAAAAAGGGAAATGATTTATAAGCTCACTGAGGTTGCCTTTTGAGTTTGGTTGCCTTTGGTTTGCTCACTGGTGAGAAATAATAAGTAGAAGAAGAAGTAAAGATTAAACACAACTGCTAATTAAGGAGATTTGCTGTAAACTCAGTCCCTTCTAATTTTCACACCTTCCGATTAGGTTAAACTTTATTACAAATAGAGACAATGAAATGCAATTAGCATAGAACCAGTAAAGTAAATAAATTAAATGAAATAGTAAAATTATAGTTATATAACATTGAACAGGTAAAAATTAAACTGTATGATAAATGTAAGTAGTGCAAATGGAATTTAGGTCAATTAAATAGAAAGTTGGGGTAACAATATAATGCATGCAGTAGATCCATACAGTAGATATAGATGTGCAAATGGCAATCTAATGTCAGTGGTTGTGTAGTTAAAAAATAAACAGATAATTGAATTAAAGTGCAAGCTAGGGCGTTAGCTCTCACTGTGAGTTCATAATTAGTAGGGCTGAAGGAAAAAAAGGACTTTGTGTTTTCTTCTTCTTCTCTTTCGGATTCTCCCATTAGGGGTTGCCACAGCGGATCAGCCATCTCCATACCCCTCTGTCCTGTACATCTGCCTCTTTCAACCCAACTACCTGCATGTCTTCCCTCACCACATCCATAAAAACCTCCTTCTTGGTCTTCCTCTTTTACTCCTTCCTGGTGGCTCCATCCTCAGCATTCTCCTACTGATATACCCCATGTCCCTCCTCTGCACATGTCCAAATCATCTCAATCTCGCTTCCCTCACCTGGTCTCCAAAACGTCCAACATGTGCTGTCCCTCTAATAAACTCATTTCTAATCCGAATTCTAAACCTCAACATCTTCAGCTCTGCTACCTCCAGCTCCACCTCCTGTCTTTTACTCAATGCCACTGTCACTAATCCATACAACATCGCAGGTCTCACCACAGTCCTATAACTTTCCCTTTCACTCTTGCAGATACTCTTCTATCACAAATCACTCCTGCTATCCCTCTTCTCCACCCACTCCACCCTGCCTGCACTCTTTTCTTCACTTCTCTAACACACTCTCCATTACTATGCACTGTTGACTCCAGGTACCTGAACTCCTCCACCTTCTCCACCTCTTTTCAGTATGAATTTAATGACTGATTAGTATAGGGATACGAGACAGAAAAACAAATCCACATTTGAGTTTCAAGCTTTCTTTTATTCATTGTTCAAAAATGATGCATTGCGAACCACAGAACAGCTTTCAAGAAATAGTGGTTATAAAGAATCGTTTTTTTTCCAGGTGGATGACTCAAATGTTCATCCCCATAGATTTGCTTTCATTCCTAATCAGCAAGAGTTAATAACATGGCATCAGGTTTATACTGATACAGACTACACTTTCCATCAGCCACTGCACTTCATCACATGATATTTCCACTTGAGTCACATTCACAGATAATGAGCACCAGTGAATTTCTCTCACGTTTTTCTTCCCATGGTGGTTGTTTTCTTCTTCTTGCCCAGGTTATGGTTTCTTTGTTACTTTGGGTTTTGTTTTCTTTGGATTAGTTTTTATATGTACTTCCTTCATCCTCTGTCATAATTACGTGCCATGTGGCCTGTCTTATATATATATATATATATATATATATATATATATATATATATATATATATATATATATATACACACAGTATATGTACATTCGTCATATGGGATAAAGTCTCCTAGTGGTAGGAAAAGGTAATATCACCAAAATATACAGGAATCTGTTACAACATTGAACATCTGCAGTCTATATAATCAAGACATAGAGTTTGCACTGATCATCCATGGATTTTCTTATTTCTTTGAACATGATGTCATGTTGAAAAAGCTCACCATGGCATGTAGAAAAAGCTTTCACAGTGTGTACTTTGTCCTGGTGGACATTGTGAGGTTGCTCTGGAAATCACGCCTCCAGCGTCCTTAGCCTCTTATATGATTGCCGGCAGTCTGGCCTCTGGCGCTGTGCACTTGGACTGGATGCTGTGGCAGGTCTCGCCCAGGTGGACACTGTAGGTCATAAAGTAAGATCGAGGTAGATGACCTAAAGTATATAGCAAGATGTCTCAGTTGTATATTGTGAGTATGCCTGGGACAGAATGTAAAAAAACAATAATTTGACCTAAGCTGTTTGATTGTATCCTTCATCATCTAACAATGGTTTTATATTTTTGGGAAGCTTACTCTAATTCAACATTAAGAGTATCACTTTCTCACAGGTATCCTAGAGTTGTTTCCTCATATTAATTTAAATTATAAATCTACACTATAACACGCCAGTCAGTGCTTTCAAACCGCATCTGTAGCAAACTGCACAAGCTCAAATATATTAGTGTGAATTTAATACTGTAGCTGTTTTTTCATTCCACAATTGTTTTTATCACAGATACACTTACAAGGACTTTTCAAGAAAAGCTGGACATCTAAAGGAAAAGGTCGTCCAAAACAATTTAGGACCGTTGTTAATCTTTTTAATGAACCATTTCTACCTTTGTGTTTTCTTTCCTTTAAAATGTGCACAAAAAACACACAATTTGCCTTTTTTTCAAATCCCATAGAAAAACCGTAATGCACAAAAAAAAAAAAAAATGCACAGAAAATCCAGATGGTAATATTGATGCTTCTGCTAGAGATGATGTATGTGGGAGGTGCAGCTGTGGCTGCAGTGAAAAGATACTTGTTGA
>JBCEWE010000454.1:1777500-1810000 GCA_039877035.1 Silurus lanzhouensis
GCTAACAGGAGAAGGACACACAGCAGCATGTACCGAGAAACCACAACGCCACGAAAGAACGAGAGGGTGGAAATGAGAGCGTGAACAGAGAGAAAGAGAGGGAAGTGGAGTACTAGCAGGCCCACCGAACTGCCTGGAGAAAAACCCTGTTTTATTTATAGTCCGCCGTAACCATGGAAACCGAAGAGGTCACTGCGAGCCAGACCCGCATTTCACCCCTGCTCAGGGGAGTAGGATTTCACGGCGAGTCTCTCACTCTGTTTGTGTGTGTGTGTGTGTGTGTGTGTGTGTGTGTGTGTGTGTGTGTGGTGTGTGTGTGTGTGTGTTTGCACCCGAGACGCAGAACCGTGACTGATGGTGGTCACGCAGTCCCTAGAGCGAGGAGCAGCCAGTCCCGGTGCATGCTGGGATACGTGCAGAAAGGCTTGAGATGCACGCAGGCTGAAACGCGTTGGAACAGTTCAGCACTGGAACGAACACACACACACACACACACACACACACACACACAAACGCACGTCTGGAACAGATCTGCCTCGGCACACCTTTCCAAAAGAGCAGGCGCCATAGTTGCTGTGGCTTCAGGATAGAGTGTGTGCAAATGATTACAGATGGCGATTATTAGATTAATAATCCCAGTTATAATGATTCATTATCACACAACTGTAACAGAATCAAAGCCTCACTTTCTGTGTCTATGTTTGTTTGTTTGTTTAGTATCCATAGAACAAAAACAGGACTGGAACACAATGTTTTAGCTGTACCGGATCTTTAGCATGCGTGTGATTACAACAGGCATGGAATTTTAACATGTACTGAGAAAAAGAGAAACATCTCCAAATCCACAGGCCAGCTGTTGAGTTATTTCATAATCATGTAGGCAAAAACATGCATTAAGGGATATTATTATTATTAAGGTAAAGGTGTTCGGGAAAAAGTAAATTTCCATCTAATTTCAATAAAGGGTTATTTCCTGGTGATGTCTGTTTGTTAAGCCTGGACGTGTGCGTCTCTCCGTTTTCAGGATGAAATGAAATTCACCACTCAGCACAAAATTGTTCATACAGCAGGGGCAACTGACGTCTTCTATGCTGCAATTTCAAACCCAGCTAGCTCTTAGTCCAGTGCAGATTATGGCATTATTTTAACCCCTATGAAACTGTATATATATATGAGCAATGCCATACATTGTTGATTATGTCACGTTATGTAACAATAAATTTCAAGGATATTTTACATAACGTAACATAGAACATATATAACTATTACATTATGTATATATTTATATATACATAATGTAATAGTTATATATGTTATATGTTGTTACGTTACGTTACGTTACGTTACGTTACGTTACGTTACGTTACGTAACGTTACGTAACGTAACGTAACGTAACGTAACGTAACGTAACGTAACGTAACATAAATATATACCCGACTAATAATTCCAGAACCAATACATATATACACTTCTGCACATAATTATAAATAATTATAACTATCTTATGCCTTATTACCTTTCTCTTCTTTTTCTTTTTTTTCTGTTTAATGTTTAATATTTAATATTGCTGTGGTTTGCCTGGAGCCTCACTTAAGAAGTTAATTGTACAAACAGTCACTGACATCTGTACATATGACAAATAAAACATGAAACTTAAAACTCCATTATGTTACGTTACATTCGTTTTGTGTTACATTTCAGTACACTTTGTTGTGCCATGTTATGTTGCGTCCTGTTACATTACCTTAGGTTACATTGTGTTATGTTACGTTATGTTATATATTATGGCGTTTTTTTCCCCTTATGTTTTGTCGCATTGCGTTACTTTACGTTGCATATTATTTGACATTACATTTTGTTATGTTACTCTATACTACATTATCTTGTGTTACGTTACACCATGCTACAGTGGTACATTACATTATGTTACATTTTGTTGCAGTTCATTGTCATGGTTCATTATATTATGTTGTATGTTACATCATGCTATACTAAGTTATCCTATGTTACATTGTTATGTTAAAATACAATATGTTGTGCTACATGTAGTGTTACAAGTACGATGCACCAATAAAGAGGAAATTAGTCAAAGAAGAAACTTCGGACCCAAGAATAAAAGACCTGCAGCTCAGATTCGCTACATTGGTCAGAAACCCAACACTACTCATTTACTCTGAGAACAGCATCCCTACAATAAAGAATGGTGGTGGTAGCATCATCATTAAAAGGGTTTTTGTCTTAGTCTCCTTTAGCCACAAAAAAAGGGTCCACATCATGTAGAAACAGTCCGAATACTGTTTAGCTCAGAGACAGACAGGTGTGTGTTTATCTTTCAGGTGAACACAGGTTTTTATTTGTTCTTATACAATTACATTTGATACTCCACCTACTGCCCTGATTTGCATGTCACTCTTTGAAAACTCTTTGATTGTTGCCTCACGCGAGCTCTTAGTTAATTCTTTTATAGATTGGACTGGGGAAATATAAAAGAGTGTGTTCAGTATTAGGATTATAGGTGCTCAGGTACAGATATGGGATAGAGAAAAGAAAACACAGGAGTGCTCCGTTAATTCATCATGTGCCCTCTGATTCTCGGTTGTGGTGTTATGAGAAGCCAATCAGTGCCCTGTGTGTGTGTGTGTGTGTGTGTGTGTGTGTGTGTGTGTGTGTGTGTGTGTGTGTGTGTGTGTGTGTGTGTGATGAAATTGTGATGGAAATGCAATTAGAGATAAGGCTGTAAACTTTGTTAGCCCGCGGATGCTGTAGCGTGAGATACAAGGCCAGACGGAGGCACTGCTCTCTCTCTCTCTCTCTCTCTCTCTCTCTCTCTCTCTCTCTCTCTCTCTCTCTCTCTCTTTCTCTCTCTCCTTTTCTATTTCTTTCTCTCTTTTATTCTTTCATGCTCTCATTCTTTCCTCTCCCCTATTCCTTTCATGCTCGTGTTTTTCTCCCACACATTCTCTTCCTCTCATCTACTTTTCTCTTCACTCCCTCAATCTTTCACTCTCACTCTTTCCTTTCTTGGTGCCTCACTCTCTCACACATTCTCGTCCTCCTTTTTTTTCCCCCCTCTCTGCTTACACTCTATAACAACCCCCCCTTCCTCCACCCCCACCACCTCCTCCTCCAGTCTCACGCTGTCTCTCTTTCCGCTCGAAGCCGATCCGATTTGGTGACGCCAGGCGCGTATTTGCAGACAGACACCACGGCAACACACTGGACTGTGACGAGAAGAACAAGGGCCTCTCACAGCTCTTCCTTTCAGCCTAGTCACGGCTAGTTCTAACGCTTATCCTGCCGTAGAGAGGCGGAGGACTGACACAAGGCTTCCTGTTTGCAATAGAATGGTCCCAAATGCTGTACTATGCACTATAGGTGTGATTAATGATTCAGTACATGTCATTGAACCATGTAATTGAATACCCTTATAATTGAACATTTTCAAATGTACAGGTTTAAGTTTTGGTCTCTGTAACCCACAGCACCCTCTGGTGGAACCACCCTATTTGCTATATAGACCAAGCTGTTATGCACCAGGTGAGACACTTTCACTTCGGTACCAAGTGGATCTGTAGGCATGTTTTAACTAAAATACCACACCTTACAAACATGTTCTTCAAGCATCTTAAATAAATAGTTCAATAACAATTGTGTTTAAGATTCCTTCTATTTAAGAGTTATAGAATACCAAGATTGATTCAAAACCTTTTATTTTATTTTACTTTTACTCTTACTTTGTCCCCAAAACGTCCTACATGCGCTGTCCCTCTAATAAACTTGTTTCTAATCCTGTCCATCGTTGTCACTCCCAATGAAAACCATAAAATCTTCAGCTCTGCTACCTCCAGCTTCACCTCCTGTCTTTTACTCAGTGCCACTGTCTCTAATCCATACAACATCACAGGTCTCACCACAGTCCTATAACCTTTCCCTTTCACTCTTGCAGATACTCTTCTATCACAAATCACGCCTGCTATCACTCTTCTCCACCCACTCCACCCTGCCTGTACTCTTTTCTTCACTTCTCTAACACACTCTCCATTACTTTGCACTGTTGACCCCAGGTACCTGAACTCCTCCACCTTCTCCACCTCTTCTCCCTGCAACTGCACCACTCCACTGCCCTCCCTCTCAATCACACACATGTACTTTGTCTTACTCCTACTGACTTTTATTCCCCTTCTCTCCAGCGCATACCTCCATCTCTCGAGGCTCTTCTCAACCTGCTCCCTACTCTCACCACAAATCACAATATTATCTGCAAACATCATAGTCCAGGGAGACTCCTGTCTGACCTCATCCGTCAATCAGCACTGCAAACAGGAAAGGGCTCAGAGCCGATCCTTGATGCAGTCCAACTTTCACCTTGAACCAGTCTGTTGTTCCTACTGCACACTTCACTGCTGTCACACTGTCCTCATACATTCAATTCAATACATTTTTATTTGTATAGCGCTTTTAACAATGAACATTGTCTCAAAGCAGCTTTAGACAGATAATGTGGTGCTAAAAATGAATAAGATGTTCTTTATAAGTGTAAGTTTGTCCCTAATGAGTGAGCCGGTGGCGACTGTGGCAAGGGAAAACTCTCTGAGATGGCATAAGGAAAAAACCTTGTGAAGAACCAGACTCAAGAGGGAACCCATCTTCATCTAGGTGGCACCGAATGTCTATTTATTACAGAGAAACGATGTTCATGTGTGCATTGATGCTGATCAGATGCAAACTGTAGTCATGTATCAGTGTAGCAGACTGTTGACATTAACTACATTTCAAATCCAAATCCTCAAAGCTCCTGTTCTTACTCCGTAATTTAATGGACCCCCAGGCCATTGATGAGAAACCATCCCCAGCTGCACAGAGTGGCCTCCAATCAAAGAAAACACTATCTAGATTCAGGCTGGTGCAGTTGGGAACTTCAGCAAGACTCACTAAGGCAGCATAAATAAAAGGAAGGGCCAGAAGGTAACACAGACATGAGGGATCTCTGGGAAAAGAGAGGTTCTGCAACATCCTCAAATTCTTCTTTGCCACACCAGACTTCTTCACACAATACCACAACTCCTCTCTTCACCCTGTCGTACGCTTTCTCTAGAACCACAAACACACAATGCAACTCCTTCTGACCTTCTCTATACTTCTTCATCAGCATTCCCAAAGCAAATATTGCATCTGTTGTGCTCTTCCTCAGCATGAAACCATACTGTTGTTGTACAGGTGTGGCTGATCAACTTTATTCCCCTATAGCTGCACATCTCCCTTTTTCTTAAAAAATTGGTACCAGCACACTCCTTCTCCATTCCTCAGGCATCCTCTCACCTTCCAGAATCTTTTTGAACAATCTGGTTAAAAACTCCACTGCCATCTCTTCTAAACAGGATGTACAGTATATTTAGATCCCTAATAAACAAGAGGTCAAAACGACAATTAAAATCTTCCTGAGATTACATAAGGAAGAAACCTTAAATGAACTCTAAAAGGAACTCCTTTTCTTCTGGGTCATGCTAAATAGTTTAAATAATGCCAAAGTTGAAAAAAAACAGGCAGTATGTCTGAACATCAGTTTGACAGATGTTCAGGATGAGCAGATTGTGAATTAGAGCTCTGGGAGGAGCACTGGCCAGTGTTTCTGATCACAGGGCAGCAGAGATAATCACTCGTTCTAACAGGACCTTTAGCCATGTTTCCACATCATAGAATTGTATCCTTGCTAATGTATAGGGAGGTGGTAGCTTAATGGTTAACGCATTGGACTTTGGTTCGAAAGGTCACAAGTTGCCACTGCTGGGCCCTTAAACAAGGCCCTTAACACTCCCCTGTTCAGTTGTAAGTCACTCTGGATAAAGCCGTCTGCCAAATGCTGTAAATGTAATGCGTTCCTTAAATAATTTTGTTCTATAAATGTTTAGTTCAGATTTTTAGAAGTGGAACACTAGAAGTAAGATAATCTAATACCTGTTAGTTAAACAATTCTATAGAACAAAATTAAAATTGTAGAACAATCCTATATATATATATATATATATATATATATATATATATATATATAATATATATATATATATATATATATATATATGATTGTTCTAGAATTGTAATTTTGTTCTAGAACTCTTTAGTTAGGATTGAGTAGAAGCCATGTATGGTTCTCAAAACCTTAAATTAAAACTGTTCTAAAACCCTTTATTTATGATTGTTCGAGAAACAATTAGTAATAATTGTTGCAGCGTCCTTTATTTGTTTCCAAGCACATTAGATAATATCCTCTTTAAGATTGTGCTGAAACCCTTTATTGTTTTTAAAGCCCTCCTTTTAAAGACTTTCCTAATGCACTGATTTAAGAATTTTTTTAAAATCATTTTCATTTCAATTCATTTTCATTTAAACCCTAAAGGTTCTTTTAATTATATAAAGGGTTCTGGAATCTCATTAAGATAAAATACCCATAAAATAACAGCAATAAAATATTACTTGTTCATATAATGAAGTACGAATTTTGTAGTCTTCTAATTTGCTGATTGTGCTGGGTGTTTTTTTTTTTTGTTTGTTTGTTGTATTGGTTTGCAATAATTTTGTATACAAGAAGTTCAAAAGAATTCCTTTTCATTTCTCTCTGCAGTTTCAATACTCACTGTGCTGCTGCATTTGATGAAATTGAAAAACATTTTCAGCAAGCGTTCTTGTCAGTAATGTCGTTGTAGCCACAGTAATCTGGTTAACTAAACGACCATTAAGATAAAAGAAAATCCAAACACATCTGTAGTGTGTATAACTAAACACTGCTACTGCTGCTGACATTAATGATGATGCACGTCCTTTAACTTTCATCACTCTGACTGCTACTCTTATTTCTTAACTCTCTTACCTTAAACTATAAAACTCAGGGGAAAAATAAAGAAGCATGTGAGAATGATCATATTGTCCAGAACAATCTTAAACTTCTTGGTTAAAGTTTTCTGAAATCCTTTACTTAAGACTGCCTATAGTGCAGATTGTTCTTGAGGTTTTCATTTAATTGCATTCAATTTTGTTCTTAAACCGTTTAGATACGATTCCTCTAGAACCCTTTATTTTAAATTTGTTTTCAAATCCATTACCTAATATTGTTCATATTTTTAAGACAATTTTTAAATGCTTAAAATAAGTCAGCAAGTGTGGTCATGTCTATAAAAGCCCGGGTTTTAGCAGTTTGCTGGTCTGGAGCATTCAGGTGTGTTTTTACACAATGCCAAGGAGGAAAAACATCAGCAACATAACCCTAACCCTAACCCTAACCCTAACCCTAACCCTAACCCTAACCCTGATCTTTGAGAAGTAAGTGTTGCTGCCTATCAATCTGGGAAGGGTTATAAGGCCATTTCCCAGCAATTTAAAGACCATCATTCCACATTGAGAAACTTTATTCACAAGTGGAAAACATTCAATACAGTTGCCAATCTTCCCACCATTTAGCATCCCAGCAATTCTTAAGGTTAATCTGTGAAATGCTCAGAGAAAGAGTTACATCTCTGACTTTACAGGTTTCAGTTAGCATTTAAATGTTAAAGTTCATGGCAGTACAATTAGAAAAAACTGAACAAGCATGGTTTGTTTGAAAAGGTTGACATGAGAAAGCCTCTTCTCTATAAAAATGAGTTTGGCAGCATGGCTTAAGTTTGCAAAGTTGCATCAAACAAACCACATTACTTCTGGAACAAAGTTCTTTGGGCATAATTAAGAGCACCATGTTTGGCAAAAATCAAACACAGCATATCAGCACATAACAACTGTCAAGCAGTGTGGTGAAAAGACTTCTTCACCTCTAAAACCATCCTACAGACCACCATCCGATGCTGTCTAGCTACACTGTCCCCTGCCAACACCTCACAGTCTCCAAACACACAAACTTTGTCAGAATGATCACATCATCCAGAAAAGACTTGTACACTTTAGATTTTTATACAATTTAAATATGGATGTTCAATTGTAACTTGAATTTCTCACGTGATTTGTTTAATTTCAAATGATCCAAATTTACTCCCAGTAAGCCACGTGTTTCCTGCATATAATTTTAAAAATGTTTTATCTCATGTGTTTACTTCATAAATTATGATAAAGCTAAAATACACCTTCACATTTTTTCACATTATAGCACAATATTTTTCTATACTACACACACACACACACACACACACACACACACACACACACACACACACACACACACACACATCTGATTCCTGCAATTTGAAGCAATTATGCCAAACTTTGCTGACAATCAACAAACTCAGGAACAAGGCCTAATATTCACAGGTATGAGCAAAAACACACACACACACACACACACACACACACACACACACACACACACACACACACACACACACACACAGACACACACACACACACACACACACACTGGGGTCAGGGTCAAAGCACAGCTCACTGCATTAGTCACATGGTTGTGCGTTAACAAAGTCAACCTTTCCCTACCACCTATTAATGATTAACCAGCACCGTCGTGCTGCAGAATTCTCCCACCAATCCTCCTCTCTCTCTCTCTCTCTCACACACACACACACACACACACACACACACACACACTTTCTAATGCGCTCTGCCCTCTTATGCCGTCTCCAGGCAGCATCTTCAGGTTCCAGCGGCTCTCCTGAGAAAAACACATTGTATTTGTCTCTCTGTTGAAACACACACATTCATACACATACAAACATTTACACACACTCACAAACACCCAAAACACAAACTCGTCTGTTTTTTGTCAGGCTCATTTTGTCATTATATTTCTCACATTTAATGGCAACACACACACACACACTCACACACACACACACACACACACACACACACACACACACACACACACACACACATTTTGGTTCGTTTTGGTCTGTAAAAGGTGTCCTTGGTTAAATTCAGCACACTGCTTCAAGGCAGACTCATGGAGTCAGCTGGCTTTCCTAACTGCTAACGATCCACATTAGATGCAGGCTAATAATTAGCTTCACACACACACACACACACACACACACACACACACACACACACACACACACACACACACACACACACACACACGCTCGTAAGCATGTTAAGGTTTCTCCTGTGTGAAATGTGTTTGAAAAGATATCTTTGGTCCATGTGTAAAACAGGCAAGGATTGACCTGACTGTTCCTAAGTGTAAGAAGTATTTGGTCCTTCGTGTTTCTCAGAAATCAAGCAGTTTGATTTGCTAATTATATTTCATTCAGTGGTGCAGGATTTCATCACATCATCACATAGTTTTGTGTTTCATGTGACATTATACTGTATGACCACCACCACCACCATTCTATAGATTGCATACAATATCAAATGTCCCAATAAACTTCATTGTGAAAATTAATTTTTGTTTATAATACTAAGCAACCAACCTTTACTTCAACATCACTGCAAAAAAAAAGCTATCATGTAAATAATAAAAACATTTTTAATTGTCTAATATTTTGGATTTAGAGAAAGCGTACGACAGAGTGCCAAGAGAGGAGTTGTAGTATTGTATGAGGAAGTCTGGTGTGTCAGAGAAGTATGTGAGGGTGGTGCAGGACATGTATGAGGACAGTGTGACAGCAGTAAAGTGTGCAGTAGGAACGACAGACTGGTTTAAGGTGAAGGTTGGACTGCATCAAAGATCGGCCCTGAGCCCTTTCATGTTTGCAGTGGTGATGGACAGGTTGACAGACGAGGTCATACAGGAGTCTCCCTGGACTATGATGTTTGCGGATGATATTGTGATTTGTGGTGAGAGTAGTGAGCAGGTTGAGAAGAGCCTGGAGAGGTGGAGGTATGCGCTGGAGAGAAGGGGAATGAAAGTCAGTAGGAGTAAGACAGAGTACATCTGTGTGAATGATAGGGAGGGCAGTGAAGTGGTGCGCTTGCAGGGAGAAGAGGTGGAGAAGGTGGAGGAGTTTAGGTACCTAGGGTCAACAAAGCAAAGTAATGGAGAGTGTGTTAGAGAAGTAAAGAAAAGAGTGCAGGCAGGGTGGAGTGGGTGGAGAAGAGTGACAGGAGTGATTTGTAATAGTAGGGTATCTGCAAGAATGAAAGGGAATGTTTATAGGTCTGTGGTGAGACCTGTGATGTTGTATGGATTAGAGACATTGGCATCAAGTAAAAGGCAAGAGGTGGAGCTGGAGGTAGCAGAGCTGAAGATGTTAAGGTTTTTGTTGGGAGTGACGAGGATGGACAGGATTAGAAATGAGTTTATTAGAGGGACGGCCCATGTTGGACATTTTGGTGACAAGGTGAGGGAGGCGAGATTGAGATGGTTTCGACAGAGGAGGAACATGAGTTATATTGGTAGGAGAATGCTGAGGATGGAGCTACCAGGAAGGAGGAAAAGAGGAAGTCCAAGGAGGAGGTTCATTGATGTGGTGAGGGAAGACATGCAGGTAGTTGGTGTGAAAGAGGCAGATGTAGAGGACAGGGTGGTATGGAGATGGATGAGCCGCTGTGGCGACCCCTAATGGGAGCAGCCAAAAGAAGAAGAAGAAATTGTCTAATATTTCCTGTTATAATTTTAATAAAGCCAAAGAAAAAAAAATGTATGTATGTATGTATATATGTATGTATGTATGTATGTAAATCTATTTTTATTTTGTAATACATTTTAAGCATTTATTTTAAGAAATGATCAGACAATACAATGAGTCTTTAGCTTGATTTGTTTATTCATATATGTCGCTTTGATCAAGAGTCGGAAACCAGAATACGAATAGGACCATTATTAGCCTTGGGAAACAAACAGAAGCTAGGAAGCAGCATGTATAGGAAAACGGGTATATTCCAAAACACAGGAAGTCCAGGGATGATCGCCAGAATGAACCGTAGATCGGACGGTAAGTGAGGGGTTGGATGGATGCAGTACCGAGGAGGCAGGTCGAGCTGATGGGCCATGTCATTGACCCGCCTGATGATCCGGAACTGCCCGATGACATGGGGATTTAGTTTCTTACAGGGTAGCCGGAACTGCAAATCTCGTGTGGACAGCCACACCTGATCCCCTGTTTGGTAAGGGGGGTCCTCCGACCCCCGAGGGTCCGCAAAGCTCCGGGTGCTTCTGAGGGCACGCCAGAGCTGTGTGTGGCTGACTCCCACACACGCACGCTTTCCCGGAACCAGTAGTCCACCGCGGGAATGTTGGAGGGCCCGTCGGTCTAGGGAAACAAAGGTGGCATCCTGGTGCAGGGAGTTCCGCTTGTACTCGGCCCAGGGGAGAAAATGGTTCCAGCTTGTTTAGTCCTGGTTGCAGTATGATTGGAGGTAGCGTCTGAGCTCCTGTATCTTGCGTTCCGTCTGTCCATTGGTCTGAGGGTGATATCCCGAGGACAGATTGACTGTGATTCTCAGGAGCCGGAAGACACCTTTCAAAAATGGAATGTGAACTGGGGTCCCCGGTCAGACACAATTTTCACGGGGAGGCCGAAGTGGCAAAAGACGTTATTGAACATTTTGGCAGTCTCTAGAGCTGTGGGCAGGCCATGGAGGGGAACCAGCTTGCAGGGCTTAGAGAAGCGGTCAATGGCCATGAGGATGCAGGTGTTACCGTTTGAACGGGGCAGATCGGTGAAGAAGTCCATCCCCAGGTGTGACCAAGGCCGTTGCGGGATAGGCAGGGGGACCAGCTTCACTGCAGGGTAAACGTTGTGGTGTCTTCGAGATGGCACAGACAGAGCAGCCTTGGATGAATCAGGAGACGACCCCACTCATTCCGGGCCACCAGTAGCGTGCTTGTGCTAGGGTTTGTCTTCTCCCCGGGTGGCCAGAACCTGGGGCTTTGTGAATCAACTTCAGCAGGGACTGACGGCATGGCCCGAACGAATGTCCTTTCCTCCAGGCACCTTGCAGGGGTGGGCTCTCCTTTCGCCACTACTCGAATCTCCTCCTCTAACTCCCAAACGATGGGGCAGAGGATCAGCTTGGGAGGGATGATGGGTTTGGGATCCCTGGGTTTCGCCTTGCCATACTTGGAGACCAGATGTTACATGATGGTCTAGCAGAAGCGAGTAATGAACAGCGCTCATCTGGCTTGCCAGGGGTTGAAACGTTTGAATGGGAGCCGGGGATCCAGGTGTTGTAGGAGGGGGGCGACACTGAATCTCCTCTTCAGCTCCTGGAAGGCCTCCTTGGCCTCTGGGGTCCATATAATGGTCTTGGCCTTCCCCGTTGGAGCTCCTTGGTGGTGCTCGGGCGGGGCCAGTTCCACACCACCTTCACCTTCCCCTTGTCCATCTGTATCCCAGAGGGGCTAATCACATATCCCAAGAACTTCACCTCCAACCGGTGAAACTCACACTTTTCGAGATTGAGGGAGAGGTGATCCAGGACTTGGGCCGCGGTGTTCGATCGGGTCTCGGGAGAAGATGAGGATGTCATCTATGTAGACAATCATGAATTGGTGGAGGAACGGTCTGAACACCTCATTCATGAAGGTGGTGAGAGAGATGGACAGGCCATATGGAATGACGCGGTACTCATAGTGACCAGAGGGGGTGATGAAGGCAGTTTTCCACTCACACCAGATTATAGGCACTGCGGAGATCCAGTTTTGTGAAGATCCGTGCACGACATAAGTCCTCCAGGGCGGCTGGGACCAGAGGAAGCAGATACGGGAGTGGAGGTTACAATATTCTATGCAGGGCCGGAGTCCCCCTCCCATCTTCTCCATGAAGAAGAAGCTGGAGTTGGTGGGTGAAGAGGATGGAGCAATAAAGCCTTGCCGGAGGGCCTGCTGAACATAATCCTCCATAGTTGCATGCCCCAGAACCGACAGCGGGTACACGTAGTTAAGTACAAGTAGTTAAGTACTATTGCCTAAAGGTACAAGTCCTTTAGGTAGTTTACCACCTGGCACCAGGTCTAAGGTTGCAGTCTCAAAAGTGTGTGTGTGTGTGTGTGTGTGTGTGTGTTGCGGGGGGGGGGGGGGGGGGGAGGGATGTAGTTGGTGGCTGCCTGCTCACTAAATACTTCCGTAAATGCTCCGGCCACGAGGCAACGCTCTCTCTTTCTCTTCAACAGCCGATGGGATTCAACCTGCATGGGTTAGGGCACCAGAGTGGAAGAGATGAAAGGGGGAGGAGCAGGTTCCACCTCTGGAGACCGACAAGCCGCCAGCTGCTGGGAAATGCGGATGGACCGCTAAATGAAAGCCTCCAATCCAAGTGCGCCATTATAGATGGCCATGGCCAACTTAATGTTCGGGTTTAACCCTTAGCGGTATGCCCCAAGGAGAGTAGTTTCAACTGCTGGTGGCTGCTAGGGTGCGGAAATGGAGGCTGTAATTCATCAGCTGAAGTCAAGTCAAGTCAAGTCAAGTGGCTTTTATTGTCATTTTTACTATACACAGTGGTACACAGTACACAGTAAAAACGAAACAACGTTCCTCCAGAACCCTGGTGCTACACTAAACAACAAAACAACATAAAGTGCATCGAGTGCAACCTGGTGCAAACAGTGCAAACAAAAGAACAGTACAGACAGACAGAGTGCAGACAGACAACACAAGACAAGACAAGACAAAAGACAAAAACCAAGTATAGCGCCGACTAGTAAACCTACTGTATACTTAAATATACAGTACTGTGTGAGGAGAAATGTAAAAACTATACCCAGAAGAAAGTACAAACAGAACAGAGCAATGTAGTGCAAAAAAAAAGCAGCAAGGAGGTGCAAAGATCGCATGTAAACATTCTACTGAATACAAAAGGTGCAAAAACAGCATGTAAACATTATACTGAATACAAGGTGCGAGTATAAATAATAATAAATAGATAAATGGTGGTGGAGTGGATCGAGATGAGTGATAATTGTGTTTAGTCCAGGTTGTACAGTTCAGTAACACACAGAGTGAGTGTGTGTGTGTGTGTGTGTGTGTGTGTGTGTGTGTGTGTGTGTGTGTGTGTGTGTGTGTGTGTGTGTGAGTTCTGTTCAGTTCATTGTATTGAGAAGCCTAATGGCTTGTGGAAAGAAACTGTTACACAGTCTTGTTGTGACGGCCCGAAAGCTTCGGAACCGTTTTCCTGATGGTAGGAGGGTGAAGTATGTGTGTGAGGGGTGTGTGTGATCGTCCACAATGCTGTGTGCTTTGCGGATGCAGCGTGTGGTGTAAATGTCCGTGATAGAGGGGAGAGAGACTCCGATGATCTTCTCAGCTGTCCTCACTATCCTCTGTAGGGTCTTGCGATCCGAGACGGTGTAATTCCCAAACCAGGCAGTGATGCAGCTGCTCAGGATGCTCTCAATGGTCCCTCTGTAGAACATGGACAGGATGGGGAGAGGGAGATGGGCTTTCCTCAGCCTTCTCAGGAAGTAGAGACGCTGCTGGGCTTTCTTGGTGATGGAGCTGGTGTTAAGTGACCAGGTGAGGTTGTCCGCCAGATGAACACCAAGGAATTTGGTGCTCTTGACGATCTCCACAGAGGATCCATCGATAATCAGTGGAGATTGGTCGCTCTGTGCTCGCCTGAAGTCCACAACCATCTCTTTCGTTTTGTCCACGTTCAGAGACAGGTTGTTTGCTCCACACCAGGCAGTTAACCGTTGCACCTCTTCTCTATATGCTGACTCATCGTTCTTGCTGATTAGACCCACCACGGTTGTGTCATCAGCAAACTTGATGATATGATTCGAGCTGTGCGTTGGTGCACAGTCATGAGTCAGTAGAGTGAACAGCAGTGGACTGAGCACACAGCCCTGAGGGGCTCCAGTGCTCAGTGTGGTGGTGCTGGAGATGCTGTTCCCGATCCGGACTGCCTGAGGTCTCCCAGTCAGGAAATCCAGGATCCAATTGCAGAGAGAGAGGTGTTTAGGCCCAGAAGGTTCAACTTCTCGATCAGGTGCTGAGGAATGATTGTGTTGAATGCTGAGCTGAAATCAATGAACAGCATTCGTACATATGAGTCCTTGTTATCCAGGTGGGTGAGGGCCAGGTGGAGGGTTGTGGAGATGGCATCGTCCGTGGAACGGTTTGGACGATACGCAAACTGCATGGAGTCCAGGGAGGGTGGAAGCTGTGTCTTGATGTGCCTCATGACGAGCCTCTCGAAGCACTTTATCACGATGGGAGTGAGCGCGACGGGACGATAGTCATTGAGGCAGGAGACAGTCGATTTCTTTGGCACAGGAACGATGGTCGTTGTCTTGAGGCACGTGGGAACAACGTTACTGCTCAGGGAGATGTTGAAGATGTCAGTGAAGACATCTGCTAGTTGTACTGCACATTCCCTGAGCACTCTGCCAGGAATGTTGTCAGGTCCAGCAGACTTTCGTGGGTTAACTCTGCATAAAGTTTTCCTCACTTCAGCTGTGGTTAGACAGAGCACCTGGTCAGTGGGAGGAGGGATGGTCTTCCTCGCCAACACATTGTTCTGTACCTCAAACCGGGTGTAGAAGTCGTTCAGCGCATCTGGGAGGGAGGCGTCACGGTCACAAGCAGGTGATGTGGTCTTGTAATTCGTGATCGCCTGGATGCCCTGCCACATGCGCTGAGTGTCTCCACTGTCCTGGAAGTGGTCGTGAATTTTCTTCGCGTGCGCGCGCTTTGCCTCTCTGATAGCACGAGACAGTTTGGCCCTTGCTGTTTTTAAGGCCGCCTTGTCCCCTGTTCTGAAGGCAGAGTCTCTGTTTCAACAGCGCACGCACATTTGCAGTCATCCACGGCTTCTGGTTGGAGCGTGTAGTGATGGACTTGGAGATGGTCACATCATCAACGCACTTGCTGATGTAGCAGGTCACTGATGACGTGTACTCCTCCAAGTTAATGGAATCGCCGTTGGTTGCAGCCTCTCTAAACATGTCCCAGTCAGTGCACTCAAAACAGTCCTGAAGAGCAGAAGTAGCTCCTTCTGGCCAGGTTTTCACCTGTTTCAGAACCGGTTTAGAGCGTCTGATGAGCGGTCTGTATGCTGGAATTAACATAACAGAGCAGCGGTCTGAGTATCCGAGATGGGGGCGGGGCTCTGCACAATACGCACCGGGGATGTTTGTGTAAACAAGATCCAGCGTGTTCGCTCCTCTCGTTGCAAAGTCCACATGCTGATGGAGTTTAGGAAGCACAGTCTTGAGATTCGCATGGTTGAAATCTCCGGCGATAATAAACAATCCGTCGGGGTGAGCATTCTGCAGGTCGCTAATAGCGCCGTAGAGTTCACACAGTTCCTCCTTAGCATTAGCACTGGGAGGAAAGTACACTCCGACGATGTAAACTGTGGTGAATTCCCGTGGTAAATAAAAAGGTCTGCATCTAACAGTCACAAACTCCACTAGCGATGAGCAGTAGCATGAAACAAGCACAGAGTTCTTACACTATTCCGTGTTGATATAAACACACACGCCACCACCGCGAGTCTTACCGCACAGAGCTGCATTTCTGTCGGCTCGAAACACGCTTAGCCCATCTAGCTGATGGCGGCTTCCGGAACTCTGTCGCTGAGCCACGTCTCCGTCAAAACAAAGACGCAACAGTCTCTAAACTCTCGCCGTGTGGTTCGCTGAAGTCGGATGTAGTCCAGTTTATTATCCAGGGAGCAGACGTTGGAAAGAAGAATGGACGGGAGAGCCGGCCGGCTAGGGTTAGCATTTAGCCTAGCACGGACACCCGCCCGCTTGCCGCGCTTCCGCTTCCTCGAACAGCGCTTTCGACGTCTCCTCTCCCAGCCACCGGCATCAGGTAACACCGAGGGCTGGGGGCCTGGTCTTTGTGGCCGAGGTCGCAGCAGGCCGAGGTCGCGAAGTTTGTTAATAAGATCATCATGCAGATTGTTGGTTGCATGATGCCTGTACTGTAGCAGTGTCTGGTAGTCGTACACATGAACACAGCTGACTCTGGTGTCCATGTATTGTGGAAGGTTGGGCTAAATATGGTGAAAGCACCATTTTTGGATCCGGAGAGGCCGCTGCGAGCTACTGCCGCGCCGCCATCTTGGATCATATAGGTGGATCATAAAGACTTGGATCATAAAGACTCTTGGTGCAGATTAAACAGCTGATCTGCCGTGGTGAGGGCCCCAGTGGAGGTGCAAAAAAACTCCCTGAAGTGGTTAGCGAATTGCGCGTAAGACGTGGTTATGACGCTATTGGCGCTTCATCTCGCCCTTACCCAGGCCAGTGCATTCTCGTTGAGTAAGGAGAAACGCCACCTTGCATCAATCGAAGGGGAACTTGTGCAGCTGCATTTCAATATAGAGGTTAACCTGCAGGAGGAAGCCATTGCACTCGGCTGCGTCTCTGGAATATGAAGCCAGAAGAGCCATTGGGCTGCTGGAGGTGGGTTGTGGAGACCGGCGCGAAAGCCTCCCAGAGAACGGTGGCGAGTTCCTTGATAGACAATTTCTAATTGGGTTTATGGTAGTATTCAATTTTATTATTTTTTTATTTGTATAGCCCTTTTAACAATGGACATTGTCTCGAACCAGCTTTATACAGATAAAGTGGTAAATGTATATAAATATATACATGTAATAAAAGAATGTATAAGTTTGTTGATGAGTGAGTCAGTGTGGCAAAAAAAAAATTTCTTCAGATGGTATGAGGAAGAAACCTTGAGAGAAACCAGACTCAAAAAGGAACCCATCTTCATTTTGGGTGGCACCAAATGTCCCTTCATTACAATTAACCTTTGTAAAGGTGTGCATTGCTAATTAGAATAAAGAAAGCATCAATCTTAAATGAGTAAAAGTATTGCAAAAAAATTTAATTTAATCAGTTAATATTGTTGTAAATATATCACTCTTGATATATTTGATATACTTGATAAAGCTGCATAAGTTCGAGATATTTTGACTAACTAAAATATCAGTTTTGTACAGTGGTCACTATTCATTTGGTATCTGGAGAAAATTACTGAGCCATCTGAGTTTCCCAGCCATATGTTACGTTTGTGGACACCTGATTTGTGTGTTCATTTTGAACATCCCATTCTACATTTAGTTCCCATTTGCTGATATAATAGTAAAGTCAGGTACTGATGTAGTTGAGATGAGGAGGCCTGGGGTGCAGTATTCCAATTCATCCCAAAGTTGTTCAGTAGGGTTGAAGTCAGAAACCCATGTAACCCATCTATATGGAGCTGACTTTGTGCCGAAAGAAGAGGAAGAAAAAGAAGAAGACATTCAAGACATCCTATACAATTTTCCGTCTCAAACTTTATGGTAACAGTTTGGGAAAGAACCACATATGGCTGAAAACTCAGATGTCTCAATACTTTGTCCATATATTGTATATAGCTCTGAGTACAAAAACTTTTTTACATTAACCTTCCTTTAGTGTTCACATGAGTACCTCTAATTTCACATAAACAAATGGGCAGTTTGTTTCCACATTCGTTTTGCCTTCTTGTGCTTCACTGTCCAAAACAGAACCCCACACTGACACTCATGTTACACAACGAGGACGACAGGGCGCATGGACCCGAACCTGTGTGTGACTTATTTGACGAATCTGATGACACTTTGACTGACTGCAAAATCGCAATCCTGTAAAAAACTTGTGAGATTATTGGAAACAGCAGGTGAAACAGCAGAAACTCGAGCAGAATTGTCACCTAGTCAGTCGAAGAGTGAGCTAAAAGTGACAGGAACTGTCTCAGGATACCACTGGCATCTTTCCCCATTCCTGGCAGGAGCGGAGCTGGTGTTCCGGTAAGGGAATGCGTAACCAAGTAGTAAGAAAAAAATGACAAGTTTTTGTTATTATTATTTGTTGAGGAATTATTATGCTGTTTCTATATAGATAAATGGAAATGGATGATTCGAAAAAATGCAAGCATTATTCGGCACTACATTTCTACTGTGTGTTTTTAGTTTTTATATTTTTCTAGGCAATGGATTACTTCAGGGGCGTGTTGTTATAGAAAAAGAATAATCAGATTAATTTGATACGGCCCAGAACGGAGGCGAGTTACACTTACCACCCAGAAGTTTATTATTTTCCAAAAAAAACAAGCTATTAAATGCTTTATTTTCAACCGCAGCATTTGCCATTTTATTTACTTATTAGAGAATAACATATCATAGTTTTTATCTAATTATAGTTACATTTCATTTCTTGGTGGAGCTTTTGCATATTAAGTAAGTCTTTGTTTGTTATTACAGTTATTCCCACACAAGGTTCTCTTCATTTCTCTCTCTTGAAGCTAATAATACCAAAGAACATGGATTTTCCGTATTGAAAAACTGCAGGTTTACCAGTAGAGTAAAGATTGTACAATATTGGAGACAAAATTAGCTTATTAACAATAAACGACTTTTGTTCAATTTGTCAACGATAGAACCGACCATTTATTTATAGTAAGGGTGTGATGATAATAGTTATATCTCTGCTAACATTTTTTGGTTTATATAATGTTTCACAATAAGGTTAACAAATAGGTTCATTTGAAAATTCATTATTAAAAAACCTTTCTGTTCATTATAAAATTATTAGCCACTGAATACACACTATTTTAAATATATCTCCTGAAACGGATTGATTGAAGCATTGTGAGAGAGAGAGAGAGAGAGAGAGAGAGAGAGAGAGAGAGAGAGAGAGAGAGAGAGAGTACACATGCTCTTACATAGGATTTTGATGCGATTTTTACAATCTCAAAATGCAGTGCTGTTTTCTGTATTTCAGTTTTATTTATTTTAATTGCTTAATACTTTATAAAAAAAAAGAACATGCAAGAAAATGTGTTTCATGTTTGAAAAATTGTGTATGCCTTGTATACTGTTTTCTGTCATCTTTGCTTTTCATTTCAGAAAAAAACACAACAAAAAGAAACGTAGTGACAACATTACTAATGTTTTAGCGCAGAACATATACACTATATGGGCAAAAGTTTGTGGACACCTGGCCATAAGATTGATATATGCTTTTATATGCTCATTCCACATTTAGACCCCAGAACAACCTCCACTTTACTGGAAAGATGTTTCACTAGATTTTGGAGTGTGCTTTTGGACATTTGGACAATGATGGAACTGTAATGAATAGACATTAGTGTTCCAATTCATCCCAAAGGTGTTCAGTAGTGTTGAAGTCAAACCTTTATAGCAGTTTCACTACAACCCATGTAAACTATATCAAACCACATGTATATGAAAAGTCATTATCTTCTTGTCCACCTAGTATATGTTTAATTAAAAAAACAATGTACTTTGTAGAAGTAATTGTTTTGTAACATGATAGTGTGCAAAAATATACTGAAGAAGCAGTTCAGGGTTACACATTGGTTACTTTCATTGATAATGATGTCATAAACCATATTTTTAGGAGTGGCCTGTTTCCATGGAGAACATGGAACAGTTTTTTTCATTTTTCAAAACGGTGATGTCTGCTATTTAAAATGATTGTATTATTGTAAAATATACATACACACATTAACACAATACAATAAACAGAAATAGCAATAACCTTGCAGTGACTAGCAAGAATAAAATAAGGACTTAATTAGTATGTACAAATAAATTCTTCCTTATTTTTCTTTCATTAATTCATATTTATAATCATTATAACTACTTAAGTCTTATTATTCTTGTACTCTGTCAAAATTTGTTCTATCAATCTTCTTCCTGGCTTCAGGATCGTTCCTGTTCCTTGTCTTTTCCCATCATGGTTCCTATCTATAACTCTGTTCATCCTACTTCACAATCTGAACCCGTTTTCTTGTTCCTTCGCTCTATCTTTCTCTCTCGTTCCCACTCCTCTCCTCCTCCCCGTCTCCTGTCTCTGCCACTCTGCCAGGCTCCGGTGCCTGCTGGTGTGTTGGCAGCCCAGGCGTACAGCAGCACGGGACAGCAGGTGATACGGATTCCCGGAAAAGTGGAATTAGAGGTGTGGAAATCGCTGTCCAGTGAGTGTTCATGTGGAAAATGTGGAGCCTCGGATGCAGGAAAAACCAGCCGTGATTTCCAGACACAAAGATCCACTCAGCCAAAAGCACAGAATGCTTTGGCTTTATTTACTGTAACTTTTTGGGGGTAGATACAGATTAACAACAAACCATCCAACTCACTACAACTGTCTGAGACTGTACAGTACAAGAAGCCTTTTTGCATGTTTGTGGCTATTTGGCTTTTTTTCCACTCATTTTATTCATTATTCTTTAGTTAACAATTTGTTGTCTATATGGATGCGGTTATATGTTTAAGATTGTGATGGTTCCATTTGTTTTCACAGATTTATCATTCATTTCTTAAAGATTTTTGACTGTTCAAATATAGAATTTACTGATTTCTAGTAGTTTTCATTGATTTCCAAAGTGTGGATTGTTCCATTATAGTATTTAGCAATTTGTAGTTGTTTTCATAGATGTATTATTAGATAGATAGATAGATAGATAGATAGATAGATAGATAGATAGATAGATAGATAGATAGATAGATAGATAGATAGATAGATAGATTTTTGGTTAATTAATTAAAGATAGATAATCGTTTCACTAAAATAAATAATAATTGGATTTGTAGGGTTTGTAGTCATTTTTGTTAACTAAACAACTACATAAGCATTTTTGTTTTTAATAAATGTTGTAGAGTTGTTTTTTACGAGACTGAACATCCCACTCCATATTTTGACCCTGTTTGCTGTTATAATAAGCCCCATTTTTCTGGTAAGATTTCTTCTGGAGATTTGTGCTCCTTCAGCCACCAGAGTGTTAGTTTAGTAGATTTTACATTGTGCTTTGTTGTAATTTTGTAACTGGAAATATTTCTTAAAGTTGAATATATTTAAGACATTTTACTGGCTAAGATATTAGTTTTTGCAGTGTTCACTATACATACAGTATCTGGACAGAGATATTGAGCCACTTGAGTTTCCCAGCCATATGTGGTTTGTGGACACCTGACAATATGATTTGTATGGGATTTTTGAACATCCCATTCCATATTTATCCCCCATTTGCTGTTATAATAGTAAAGTTAGGTACTGATGTAGGTGAGGTGAAGAGACCTGGGGTGCAGTTAGTGTTCCAATTCATCTCTAAGGTGTTCAACAGGGGTGAGGTCAGAGATCTATAGCAGACTATTTAAAGCAAAATCTTCATAGAGCTGGCTTTGTGCACATGGGTATAGTCATGCTGGAACAGGTTTGGGTTTCCTAATTAAAGTGAAGGCAAACTTTAATGCAACCACATCCAAAGACATCCTACTTTATGTTAACAGTTTGGAGAAGAACCACATATTGCTGAAAAAGTCAGGTGTCTCAATATTTTTGTCCTTATAGTATTTTCATAGATATAATTGATTAAAAAAATGTGATTGTTTATTTAAAATATTAAATGATTGGTAGTAGTTTTCAGCGTTATAGTAAATTTATTAAAGGTAATTTTTTTATCCACTAAAATATTTTACAATTCAATATATTTGTGCAAAATATTGAATTGTTTTACTAAAACATTTTATGATTTGTCAAAGTTTGTATAAATGTTTAGTTCCTTTATTAAAGGGTGGTCATTAGCACTTCTTTTCTTTGCTTTTTTTGCAAAACACTGAGACTTTTGAAATATAATCCAAGTTGATCAATACTACTATTACTATTACTATTACTATTAGTACAGTAGCTCATACATACTTATGCACTCCTACTGAACCTACCAGCAACATAGCAGTGATTAAATGTGTGGCATGAGAGAGAAACCTGAGCGAGGAATTGAATAACACTCGCAGCAACTCCTGGTTTCTCTTCCTTTGTGAAATCCCCCAGTACCCTTCCAACCTTCATGCACATCCGCACACAGCTCCAGGTTGTGTGTCCACCGTCTTATCACTATGCAGTAGTGTTGCCTGCTTTGTCTAGGCTTCAACACTGCCAGGTGAATATCATATAGATCATCATATACATTCTGAGCACTAAATAGAGTTATATAAAAGAGATAGAGAGAGAAAGTGAGAGAAGTGAGTGAGCCCCAGGGTGTTTAGTGACTCACCGTATCTTTTCTTTGTTTCTGTGCTACATGGATGTTTAGCCATAGGCTATGCTGTTAGCTGGCCAAAGAAAATAATAACAATACACCAGTAATTTGATACAAAATACAAAAAGAAAGTAAATTACAAAAAGACTACACTGTATTAAAAAGGGAAAAAAGGGGGAAAGTTTTTATAAGCAGGACTTAAAACTTTAAAAAATATTGCTAGCAGCTAGTTAGTTTTTAGTTTTTCTAAAAACCACACTTTGCTCTGCACTAAGTTTTTCACAAATATTCCATCTTTTGTATTTACCACAACATTAACCTGGTGTTATATATTTTTTTTTGTCAAGCAGGAGTAGAAAACAAGCTTTAACAAGATCATACCAGCTTTTTCTGCAAGTTAACATCCAACATTGAACATCCAGAAATGACCTTTGTGGATAAAAATAAAGTGAGGCAACATTTCCATATTCTCTCTAGTGGGTCAGTTAGAAGTTTTGTAAGGTGAGAATTTCTCACTGTTCAGCTGAATATATTTGATAAATAAATACAAAAGCTTCTAGGTAGCTTTACAATTTTGAAGGAAAAAAACAACAACAACATAAAGTTAGAAAATAGTGTATAAAAAAATCATTATACACTATTTGGACAAAACCATCCATATGTGGTTCTTCTTTAAACTTTTACTACAAAATTGGAGGCACACATTTATACAGAATGTCTTATAGAAGCAGTAGAATTTAATTTTTCTTTCACTTAAACTAGGAGACCCAAACACAATGCTAACTCTTCATGATATGGTTCACATTGGGTTACATGGAAGATTTCGAGGGGCCTGTTATAGAACTATGATCTCAACCCTTTTGGGATGAATTGGAACGCTGACTGCAACCCAGGCCTCCTCATGCTACATCAATAACCTACGCCCTTTGGGCTAAATTTGCAAAAATCAAGAATGTGCAAAAAAAATAATAATTTACATATGTACTTATTAACAGGAGTCCACACACATTTGTCCATACAGTGCATATTGTATATTATATTTAGTGTTCCCATAATTCACTTTACTGGTGTATTAAAACTTTCTTAATGAAAATTCAGCTATGCATTTGCGTTGCATGTACATTCACTCATCTTCAGAAACTTCGAGTACAAGGCAGGAATTTCACCTGGATAGGACACCAAGTCATCTCAAACGCATTGCATTTCGTACTACTGCAAAATGCGCTACTCTATATTTTATCTACATAATAATTTTTCTTAGCATTTTGCATAATTTGTATTGGTTTATGTTTTGAACTGGCTAAGTTTATTTTACATTGTTGTCATTTTTAGATAATGTCAGAAGAAATACTGAAACATAATCAGGCAGCTTGCTAAGATGAAAGTAGTGGCTAAAGATTTCAAAGACTAAATGTCAAGGAATTTTTCCCCCACACATGCCTTTGTCTATTAGTTGTTATTTTTGGTTAGTCCATGACTGAGATGCCATTTAACTCTTGTATATCCTGGCTGACAATTTTCTAGAAATATGCATTTTTTTTTGCATTGAATTAACAAATGCATACCGAAATTAAAGACATTATAATTGTTAATATTCTTACAGGGTAGTGTAGAGGTTACAATATCATGGAGAATAATGAATATAGAACAAAACAAAAGTTTTGCATAGAATATTCACGTATGAGATGTACATTACTATAAATATTTACATTTAGGTTGCATTTTAAAGATATTGAGCGACAAAGTTGTTTTGAAAGATCTGTATAGGTTTTTTTTCATGTTTCAAGCTATTCATTTGAAATATGCACATGGAAACACAATTGTCTAAATATCAGTGGGAAAAACAAATGGCACTGTTACTGTACTCAAGTAATTTTTTACTATTTTCTAGTTTTACTGAGAACCAAAGGTATGAGCAACTTTTACTCTCCACTCAACTACATGTATGATTCAATATATGTACTTGTTACTCCACTATATCACATTTACATTATAATTACATTATATTATGTACATTTTACAATTACATTACCAATTACATTTTTTGAACCAGCTTGTGTTGAAGTTGAATAAAAATATTGTCCCTTTCTTAGGTGCATCAGCTCAGTCAGCTCTAAATATTTGGTTCTTCGTTCAATACATAATCAATAATTATTTACTTTAATTTCAGTTGTTTATTGAATAATAATGGTGCTTCTACTATGTAAATCATTTTATTTGTTAATTGGTGATCCTTTTTTGAAAGGTAGTTTTAGTACTTTGTCTTTTTTTCATTCTGGCATGTGGAAGAGGGTGTTGTGTTTGTGTAATTTCATCAAAATGTTTCGGTGAAAACTTCTTTTAAACATCTGAATGTGAATTTGATGGTCTTGAGTAAGCTATTAATCCTGGTCAGAGTCACAGAGATGTTTTTAATTAAATCAAATAGGGTTTTTTTGTGTATTTAAAAATATTTTTTATATTAATTTATTGTTTAAATCTGACCGTTGCTTATTTTGCTTTTGCTTGGATCTGGTAAATCTGAACACTGAGTTGAATGACCTGAGGAGAATTTAAAATCGCACCGGTTTTAAAGATGAATTCTGACTGACTAGTGGAACGCCTTTTTCCAGACCATCACGAGTTGTAAGTACATTTTCAGCAGCATTACTCCATTACATGACTCAACAATGGTCTAAATACAACACATCCTATGATATTGAAAAGGACAAAAGTAAAGAAATTAAAACCATTTTGACTACATATCACTATTTATATTTTTTTTGCCTACAAATATATTCTCCATTATTCTAAACCACAACATGTCATTTAAACACACATTTCCCTGACCAGAGCCAAGTTCCTATTCGACGAGGTTCACTTGCGTGAAAATTCCCAGAAATAAAACAACCTTAAAGGAAAGCGCCTCGTGTATATCCGCGCCAGATGAATGACGAGGCGAATCGGTTGTTTGTTGTGTTGTGTTGCGACTTTGCCTCGGGATTGTGTGGCACATTGTGGTTTTGACACCGCTGATGAGCTCAGTGATGCATCACTCGCTTAAATCAAGGTTCGCCAGTAATGAGTAGATCTTCAACCCCTTTGGTGATTTGATTATTAGTAAGGACATTTCTCTTCGTCTGACAAACGAAGGTGAGAAGAGTGTTCGATAGAAGAGCGATAGAAAGAAAGAAAGAGTGAGAGAGAGAAAGAAGGAGAGAGTGAGCTGGAAAGAGAGAGAGAGATGGTGGAAAGGCTTCTGTAATTGGCAGTCAGTCTTTGTTGGAGAAGGCCGCCGGATTTAATAGGCTCTGCTGGTGACTCGAGCAGCGTGGCGAAAACCGTACACACATGCACACACACACACACACACACACGCACACACACACACACACACACACACACACACACACACACACGGCCACCCCTCCCCCAGCCCTCAGAAGGGTGCCGAGTGCTCCTGACTGCCCCTCAGCAACCCAGCAAACCTTACAAACCTCCTGTACGTACGGTGTAGGATTACGTCCTATCGATGTTACACTTTCGCACTTGCTTGCACACATTTCAGGAAATCAGAAGCGTCTCTGCGATCAAATGTCCCAACACATTTCTGAGAAACGAACATACATTCTCTTAATCCTAAAGCGAAATAGACTGCAGTACCTACGTCCTATACACTTCTCATACACACACACACACACACACACACACACACACACACACACACACATAGTCACACATAGTCACACATAACCTATATACTCTTCGCATACACCTATACACACATACGCACACACAAATACAACCACCACACACATATACACCCACCCTACACACTCCACACACATCCAGACATTTTCTCACACACACATACACTTCCCTAAACTCGCAGACACACACAAATGTACATACACTCTTCAAAATGAATTATTCAGAGCAAGCCCCCCACCACACACACACACTTATCATACAAACTTCTACAGCAAGCTATGTCGCTGCACACTGCACAGATCTATTGACAATGCCGCTGTCACAGTGCTGTCAAACTGCACCAACACACCGTTTATATATTTATTTACATTTTGTGGCGTTTTCTTCAATTATGTGGAAAAATAAACACACTTTAGGACAAGAGGTCTTAGTGAAATTATCATAGACAGAGTGGTGTGATCAGTTGATGAAGTGTTTTTATTCCTCTTATACTGTCCAAAACAAACTGATTTTAATGGACTAGATGCATTTTTCTTAAGTAGAAGTTCAGTGTTTTTTATCTCTTCTGAAAGCGTACTAACTGTACAAAGCACTGACACTAGAGGCTATCTGCGGTGTATCTATTTTTTTTCCCCAATGTGGTGAATTCCTAATAAATTTTTTTTACATCTGCTTATTATTAGTTTTGTGAAACATTCACTGTAAAGTTTAGGAGCATTATAGAAGAAATAATGTATTAGAACACGTGCATTAATATAAACCTGTGAGCTGCTAATAGAGGAAATGACCTAACAGCTCCTGACCAATCAGATGCGAGAATTCTTTAACACAGCAGCATATTCACTTACTTATGCTTTTCCTTAATTTCCTTCCTTAATTTCCTTCCTATAATGTGGGTTATAACTGAATAAATATATATATATATATATATATATTAGGGCACCTGATTATTTTATGTCGTTCTTCCCCAAACTTTTCCACAAATGTATAGAATAATATTTTTCCTTTACTTGCACTAGGAGATGCAAACCTGATGCAGCATTACAATACCCCTGTGCATAAATCCAGCTTCATGAAGATATGATTTACATACATTGGAGTGGAAGATCTTGAGGGACCTGCTATAAACCTCTGACCTCAACCCTACTGAACACCTTTGGGATAAAATGGAACGCTGATCTCCAAGAGTGTGTGTTTGACCGACTCTGTATCCATTAGAGGTAACAGTGTGGTGGTAGCCTTCATTGCTTCATTAGCTATCAGGACATGTGTAGTGGTGTTTGGTGTGCGCTGGTAAGAGGAATGAAGGGGGTGAGGAATATCTGACAGTTTTGACCTTGCGGGGACATTTGGCTGGAGCTGCAGCTTTAATATTAAAACCTACAAGGTCTCCGTTTGTTTCCTGAGGTTAGGTTTATGTGAAGGTGTAGATGTAGAGTTAATTATCTGCATTCGTAATTATGTCAATGAAAGTTCCTTATGAGTATAGTAAGGCAAACGTGTGTGTGTGTGTGTGTGTGTGTGTGTGTGTGTGTGTGTGTGTGTGTGTGTGTGTGTGTGTGTGTGTGTGTGGTTGTGTGTCTGTGCGCAGAGGAAGCTGAATTAAATGGCTTCCTTGCAGAGAGAGACCTGAGCCTGTCCTGCTGCTGCCTCCCGCCACCACACGCAATTAAACCCAGACATAGCCTAGAGAGAGTGAGAGAGAGAGAAAGAGAGATGGAGAGAGAGAGGGAGAAAGAGAGAGAGAGTAAGAGAGAGAGAGAGAGAGAGAGAAGCAGCAATCTCTAGATCTCTGCAAGAGGAGGGAGAAATCTCTCACTCAGTGTGCTCTCTCATGCCTCAGCGTGCACGCTCAGACAGATTGAGTTACAAAGGTGCTGCACGTGATGTATGTGATTTCAGGCCTTGCAGGTCATCAGCAGTTTTAGAAGGACGCTAACTCTGAACACGACTTTACGTGTTTTTCTTTATTGGTGAGAGTCTAATGATTCAAAATGATCTGGGGCGGAAAAACTGTTCAGGCCAGTGTGTATGCCACAAAGTCACTTGAGTCCTCACTTTCTGACACACACACATAAACACACGTAAACACTGGTTTAAACTCTTTAATGTTTTGTTTTTTATCGTGCAAAACCATTTTGAATCATCAGAGACCCATTAAAACATTTCCTAAGTGAAAACAAGCCACGCAGAAAAAAAGGAAGGAAAGAGCAGGCCCAAGGTCTGTTTTTTTCTGCCTCTCTCAGCAGGAGGGGGTAACATCGTGCTGACACGCGCACCTGGAAGTGCCGCTACGCTGCCTCGCACCAATTATAGCGCAATGTCTTGCGCTGCCGTTACCATAGTAGCACCGCACTACGTTCCCGCCTTCTCCGAACCCGTGCAGAAACCACGGGGGAGCGAATATCTTATCATCCATCGCCCTGGATACCGTTCCTTCCCCCCCCCTTCATCTCCCCTTCCTCACGCACGCCTAGTCACATGAACGTCAGGCCGCTCGATGTGTGTGTGTGTGTGTGTGTGTGTGTGTCTGTGGCCATGGTTTTAAATCTTGATGGGAGCTAAATGCACAAGTATAGGGTTATCTGACAGGAATACTCAGATGGTCCATATTAGAAAAACTGCTTTATTTAATTTATTAATTAGATTTTTGCTATGAAAAAAAGTGAAAAAAGGTGTAAGAGCCTAAAAGCTTCTATTTTGGTCACAGAAGTTATGGTGTAGTACAACATTAATTACCTGTATATAATTATGCCAACAGAAGGCCCTCAATAACTATGTCCTCAGAAGGCTGGTAACTGAAAATATTTTGTTTATATATATATATATATATATATATTTTTTTATATATTTTATATATATATATAATTTTTGTGTGTGTGTGTGTGTGTGTGGATGCATACCTTAAAGCATTAGAGCCTGGGTTGTGCTGATAACGTTGAAAGGGTCTCCAGTCCGTCCCTCAATGTCAGCCATTCTGTGCCCACGGGTCACACACACTGATGCATGCAAGCTTTTTGGACAAGAGATGGATGGTAAAATAATGTCTAATGACCGAGCACCTGTAGCGCACAAACAAACAAAACCCAACTGACGCACAGAAACGACTCACTTTGCTCTAATGGTAGCTAGTGGTCGAGTTTGTGTAAAAAGATTGATCCATACAAACTCTTGTGGTGTACATTGGGAACTTTCTCAGAGCTCAAAGTGGTCAATGTTGATGGTTCTCAGTATATCAATGCGAAATTAATTCAGTCCCATTTCACTGTTATAAAGTATTTCTTTATAAGTAATTATCCAACACATTTGAGGAAAAGGTTTAAATTCATGATAGTTGTGTCTCAATTTAATGGTCACTTTGCCATTAAATTGACTAATATCCAATATTTATTGGCAATGTGATAGCTAGCTAAATCATTAGCCTCATTTAGAGTCTATAAGATGGGGTCTTTTGGGTCTTTTGACCAGTTGCCTAGCAACATTGCTTTCAATGAGTTTTACCAGTTCAAGGTCAAATAAGTCAAATGGACAAATTTGGTCTTTAATTGACAGCTTAATTCATGAAACTGCATTGACGTTTCTCTATATAGTGGAAATCTTTAGAGAAGTTTGTTTTAGTCAAAAAAACGATCTTCAGAATTAAACAAAATATCTGATTAATAGTCAAAAGTAATAGTCGCTGTTACTAGCATTAGGTTAGTCATGTGGACGATGCTCTATTTTTTTTGTGTTCATATTTTGTGTCCACAATTCTTAAAAAATAAATACATAAACAAATAAAAAGATTCAAGGTTGGCTAACAGTCAAATCTTTCACATCACTCGTCAAGTGTTGTTTATGCTAGCTGTCTAATTACCTGTTGCACAATGTTCTTTAATATCCAAATTAAATAAAAAAATACAAAATAAATTTTGAACCTGGACTCCACAGCTACAATGGATTCATATTACCTACAGCAGAAGGCTTGTCCTTATATTATTTCCACACACATTCAAACAGGATCCATCCCAAATAAATGCATAGTTGGCTAAATTATCAGCTAATTATGCATAGCATCTATGTTTTTTGGTTGTCTATCAAGTGTTTTTGACTTTATGATTTCAAAATCACTAATTCACAAATTTTATTTGGACACATTGTTATTGCCCTTAGCTAATTTTCTTGTCCCTGTCCTCTCAGAGGGCCTCATTTATCAAACTGGGTACGAACGAAATGCAAACAGTTCACGGAAATGTGGTATAAAAATATAAATATATATTAAAATCATATCCTGCGAGAGCTCTTGAGTACCTGACAAAGAGTCAGTAATGTGAACCTTGAGTGATTGGCTTCAAATCGAATAACTAGGTATCGGTTTCTGTCATTTTATACACGGAGTACGCTGTGAAGTTTAAATAGCTTATTTATTTCAATCACACACAAATTGAATGAAAATTTTCGAAAACTCACGAGTCATTTCATATCATGACTTAAAGCAATCCAGAACAAATGTACAAATTCATGAAAAGAAAACTAGCCATTTAATTTGGTTAAAATAAAATGGCACCCTAGAACAGGAGGAAGAGTTAATTAGGGTAGCTGACTTGCTGCAGTGGCTGAGCTGCATTAGTAGGAGTCATTTGTTATCATATTTTCGCTCTGTCATTTTAGACTTTTTATGGTGTTTTGCAGACGTCAGTAAATATAAATCAGCTGTGTTGTGAACACTCAGTCATTTATGAATGATTGGCATTTATCAGCATATGCAGCATGACCAAAACTTTCATAAAAATCTGATGGGATGGATTTTCTTTTTTTCTTTTTTTTTCTTTTTTTTTTTTACGCACAATTGTACTAAACGATTCATAAATGAGGCCCATTGTTTCTGTAATAGGCTGAAGATTTAATCCAGACAGATCTTACACAGAGAGGGAAAAAAAGACAAAAGCAAAACCGAGACCTAGACACTCATTCACTCCTACACTCCAAACAAAAATACACGGATGCGACTGCTTTTTTTTTTCCCCCACATGCAGGCTATAAAATCCTCCCTACACACTACTAAACACATAGTGACGTGGGAATGCGTAAATTTGTCTGGGCAAGTCAACCTGATTTCACCCTGAACAACCTTTTCTAGCAGGACCCTATCTGTTATCCAAATATCCTTTCAATCCATTAAACTTTGTGTGACACATTTACATATTCCAGGGTCAAACAGTGTAGGTTGGTATTTCTATTTATTCCAAAGCTGAGGAAAGCTGCAACCTCAGAACTGTCGGTTTCTGACACAGATACATGCATTCGTTTATTCAGTTTACAAACGCAGCCCTCGGGATGGTGGATGTGGAAACACGGATGTCGCACTAAAGAACCTTCAGACACTTTAGGGACCTGGGCTTGGTCCGTTTCTAACCAGGCTTCAACACAAAATCAGAAGAGAACACCACCAGCATGACTGATTAAGCGGATTGTGGTCAGCCATCCAAGATGGCCTCCGCCATGTGGTTATGGTGCAGGAGGGAGGGATGCCTTTTGTCCTTGAGCCCTTTTAATCTCACTCGGAATCTCGCAAGCTAGGTAAACGTACCGATAGCTTTCTGACGGGGTTTAGCACGATAAGGCCCTCACTTTTTGTTTAGAGATCTCTGTGGTGTCAATGATTTCCATTTGACCAATCAGGATCCAGTAGGGCAACGGCCCAACGTGGAAAGTAATCTGATCTGTAAACGCCGCCGGCTGGTCCTCGAGCTCCTATTTGTCTCAGCCATCCTCGAATGACGTCAGTGCAGAACTACATTGATTCTGTTTCACAATACAAATAAAAAAAACAGTAGATGTTTTTTGTTGTTGTTGTTTGTTTGTTTGCCAAAGGGGATGCTACATCATGATTAATTCTGTCATTT
>JBCEWE010000454.1:1815000-1917500 GCA_039877035.1 Silurus lanzhouensis
AGCGTTAGTGAACTCAGGTAGTGATGTAGGTGAGGTGAGGAGGTCTGGGGTGCAGTCAGTATTAAAATTCATCCTAAAGGTGTTCAATAGGGTTGAGATCAGAGCTCTATAGAAGGAGATTTCACACTGTAACCCATGTAAACCATATCTTCATTGTGCTCGCTTTGTGTTTGGGTCTCCTAGTTCAAGTGTTGGAAAAATGCTAATGCTACTACAACTACAACAAAAAGACATTTGATACAATTGTGGGCCTAAGACTTTGTGGTAACAGTTTGCAAATTGTATTCTGTATATAACTTTGTTTGTGACGAATAGAAATCTTGTATTTTTTCAAGTTTATTGCCATATGCACAGGTGCTTTGTAGTTGGAATTCTTGTGTTTCTCAGAGTCAGCTAGAGTCACAAAAGGCTTACATAGCTTTTACATGAAATAGAATACACAAACAGACTTGACAAGAAAGTACATATGGCTGAAAAAGTCAGGTTCTAATCCTTACACCAACCAACAAGCAACACGTTTGAAAGCACTTACTAGATAAATAGATATCTAGCTATCTTTGTACAGTCTCGCATGTGAAGGGCAGCCTTGGATCCGGTGACTATGTTCCATTTAATGTGCTGGTTTTGTATGTTTGGGTGTTTCCATGGGTCATGTGTTTGGGCTGCGCTTCCATATCTGCTGGTCCAGTTTACAAGACACACACACACACACACACACACACACACACACACACACACACACACACACACACACACACACACACACACACACACCTTTAAGCCAATTCTTACTCCAACGCAGTGATCTCACATCCCCTTTAACTCCCTTCAAAATCCTCCCCAGAGTAACCGAAGCATTCAACGTTCCCATGTACGCGTGCAAACACACACACACAAACACACACACTATTATAGACACAAACACACGCAAACACGCACAGATGCTCAGCAACATACGTGCTAGACCTCAGTCACTGCTTATCAGCTTCATATCCTCTGTAACTGATAAAAAAGGCCAGTTTGATCTATTGCTAGAGCTGTGGTATTTACAAACACCATGACTAGTGAAGGGTTGTGTCTCTCTGATGCCAAATGACACACAAACATACAGACAGGATTCCAGGCCACACTGACACCTGGTGCTCCAGATGACAGCCGCAATGGCCAGATGGACTATGTAAGACTCAAACACACACAAACACACACACTCTCCATCCCATACCATCCCCCCACACAAGGAATAGGCTCAGACCAACGGACACAGCCACACACCATGGTCACTTTTACACTAGACTGGGAGAAATTTACTGTTTATATTGAAATCGGATGTGCAGTGATAAATGATGGAGCGTTTTAGACGTGAGGCAAATATGTGCCACAGGTTCACTCCGGCTTCATTCATTCATGTCCAGTATAAAAAATGTTGCTTTTTGAAAAAAAAGAATGGCCTCCTGAATAAATAGATTTGAACATGCAGTTTCCAGGTTGAAGTGTGGACTAATAAATAAGGGGGATATTTGACGTATTTTTACTCATGTGACCCACTGAACTCAAAACAAAAAAGATGGCGGACAAAGTGCTGTAGTTTTTGTGCTTTTTTTTACAAGATTAATATCACAACCCTCAGATTGTACGAGGGGACAGAGATTTCACTCGCTACTACTTCAGTTCAATGAGGTGAAAAGTGAATAAACACCTGACAGAAATGACGCAGGACAAAGCACTTTACGTTTTTATGCATGCGCAGTAAAAGGACGTGACCGTTTCAGATGTTTCGGTATGGACGAGCAGTTTCTGGAAAATGATTGTGCAGACGAAAAGTGTAGATAAAATACAGTTTATAAGGTTGGTCTGGATTAATGTAGATATAGGTTAGATGACATGGACATTAGCTTCTCGCCTTCTCTATATATCATGGGGCTGGATTTGTGCACAGGGGCATTGTCATGCTGGAACAGGTTTGGGTCATTTGTACTAGTTCAGTTGAAGGAAACTGTAATGCCACCACACTAAAAGACATCCTATACAGCTGTGTGCCTCAAACTGTGTGGGAACAGTTTGGTGAAGAACCACATATGACTGAAAAAGCTTTCACCATATAATCTAATGACAATGTCCCTGTTTCATATAATGTATTTGTCTTCTCTGTAATAAAACTATAACATGCATTATGTTTTAAATAAACACAGAGAATGCAAGTTTATTTTTTTGCAAATATAAATGTACGTTTATGTTGCACATCAGACCATGGTATGACTTAAGAAATTAAAACTTTTTTTCCATTTCCATTTTTTAGACGTGTCTATCAGATTTTGTTCAATGTACATTTATTTTTCCTGTTTAAGTATTTAAATGATTAAAAATAACATTTACACATTTAGCAGCCATTAACACAGTTAAACCTCTGCTTGTACCACCATAGAGATGGATAACTGGATGAGACTAAAATAATTAGCCCACCCTTGAGTTTGACGACGAACCTGTAAAGGATCATATTACCTCTCCAGTCAGTGTCAAAATAAAACTCTTTCTGGATATGACTTTCAAAGATTCCAAATTATAAAAAAATGTTTTCTGTAGCAGAGAAAGTCGATCCACTATATAAAAAGCATGCAGACTAATCTCTAATCACTTAATTACTTCTGACTTGACCAATCAGAATATCTAGAACAGGATTAACGCAAAACAATATAAAAAAGTCTCCTGTCTGTCATTTTATAGACACTCTACAGGCCACTGTAGATCCTGAGAGGGGAAGAGCTTCATGAATATTGTGGCATCTGTGAGAAGATATTAATTACATTTAAATTTAAACTTCCACATAATGTTTATTTGCTCACTTCCCACATCCCTTCCACAGTCCCAACTTCCTGCTTCAAAATAGCAGCAACAAAATACTACTAATGAACACAACAAACATGTTCAGGAATAATTCAAATAGTGAATCCATCTGACCAATAAAGATCTAAATTTAAAAGACAAAAATACAACTAATCTTACCTCACACACCTTTAACTACCTATAGAGGGTGTTTTATAGTTTATAATTATGAGCATATTTCGCAATAAATGCAGCTTTTACATTTTCTCCTTTTATCCTAACAATTGATTTTTTAAACAATATACAGTTTTATCTCACGACTGCATTATCACAAGTGTACCTTTTTTTTTCAATCTCACAATGACTTTCTATCCTAACACAATTAGATCCATTTGCAAAAATCGAATCTCAAAAACTCAAAACTCTTGTAATCGTCCCAAATGTGTGATATTAACCCAGTATTGAGAATGAATTAGAGACAATATTTAGAATAAAAAATCATTCCAAATGTTTTCTGGATTAAATTGTTTAATTAATAATCAAAAGTAAGACTTTCTATCTGCTGGGGAATCGCTTATTTGACAGTTAGTGCTTTTGAAAGTTTTGGTCTGTAAGTATAATTGAAATGATTCGTATTTTAGAATTCTTTCCTTTTTTTAATAAAGAATTTAGCTATAAGTAATACAATAGTAATTTTTGTGTAAAAAAAAAAAATCTAAACACAATGAAAAGGGCATCCTGCAGGGGGGCTTACGTGGTAGATATCTACAGTACTAAATAAACAATATCTTTAAACCTCGGACTAACTTTACATTGTTGGTTCTAAGCTAAGACGTACCACAAGTTTACCACCATCAGTTAGAGGACTAAGTGCAATCTTGCTTTAAATCAGGTAAACAATCACTTGCATTTAATCAGGGATATCCGACTGCTGATAAAGCTTCAAAAATAAATGCTGGCTAAATATCGGCTAAGTCACTTTTTTTTTCTCCCTCAAATGTACTGTGTATTATGTTGCAGGTATTCCGGTCCTTGTTCAGAAATAGAAAACTGGATTTTTATAACAGCACTTTAAAATATCTCAAATAAATACGTATTTATTCAATATTTTTTTCATTAAAGTGACATGAGTTTGTTTAGTTTAGTGTCAGTTTTTATATTGTTCAAGAGTAAGTATTTATAGAATAAAAATATAATTAACTGTCATGACATTGGGGTGCCTGTTAGCTACATTTGCCTTATAGCTGCAATGAAAATCTTGAGGTAAAATTTTGAGGTAAATAATTTTTAGAGTATTCCAGTCCTTGTTTAGAAATACAAAAAAACTGGATGTGTATAACAGCAATTTGACAACTTAGATTATTTCATGCAGTTACCTTGAAAACTGTCAGAAATCTCCTACCGCTGTGTGCGTGTCAGTAAATATTGATATCACGTTGAATATTATTACCCGATTCCACCTTTTGAATTTAGTACAGTGAACAGCACACCTTCCCATTATGCAACTCTGCCTATCTATCAAGTATAAGTTTAGGTCATACCTT
Source organism: Silurus lanzhouensis (assembly GCA_039877035.1). NCBI lineage: Eukaryota > Metazoa > Chordata > Actinopteri > Siluriformes > Siluridae > Silurus > Silurus lanzhouensis. The sequence goes on from JBCEWE010000454.1 coordinate 1,819,365, forward strand.
CTGTTCCCATCATCCTACCATCAAAAACACCTTAATGATTTAATTATTGAATGGATTAAAGTATTGAATCGGTGGAAATTATCCATGTAATGAAGTTATGAACGATTCCGGATAAGCACTCTTACTCTGAGAAGTTTCCAGAACATCCCTATGGGCAGATAGTGTGATGGTTTTGGAAGAAGTAAAGAAAAAAATGATTTCTTGCATTAGTGACTGAGTCAGCCACAGTAGAACCTACAGCGGTTGCTCAATCCTCCTTAGTACTGTAACTGCCAAAACACACTGCTGATTGAGCTCAGGAAGGACTTAAGGCCTTTCACCATTCTATACTACAACCGGAATTTATGATTAGCATTTCATCTGAAATTAGGCATTTTCATTTGGTTTATGATCCAATACCAATCTTTACAACTGTACAGCATTTAGTATCTGATCAAGGCTAATGCCAAGAAGAACCAATCATCCTTGGGGGTGGGGCTAGAAGCAATAATCACTGCTGATTAGTTAAACATACACATCAAGCAACATGTCCAACCATACCCACAGACAAACACAAATAATAACACCAGACACAAGAGTCAAATTATTTTTTTTTCTCACTAGAGCTGTACATCAAAAATGAACCAGTTTTATTTCTGTATTTTCTTTCTGTTTTATATAAACTTTTTTCTTATTTTGGAGTTTTGTAAAATGTAATTCTTTTTTTTTTTCACTAACACGCCATGCGCCAGCCGAAAATCAAGCTAATCAAGCAAAAGAATAAGGTTAATGTTTTGAGTCATAATGATGAATCGGATGCTTTTATCATAACTGTGCCTGTTTCTTCAACTGGAGAATAAACCAGAACTACATTCTCAAATATTTTTCAAAGTGCAGTGGAAAATGTGTTACAAATTAGTAAATGACAAGAACAATAAGATGTACAAAATGTTGTGAAATTATTATTATTTTTTTCCTAAATGGAGATTGGATAAAATGCATTAGTGTGGGAAATTTTGTATTGGCAAGCTGCAAAAATACAGCCATTACAATTATTTCTTATGCTTCCTTAACTGAAGACCATGAATGTTTTTATACCGGTGTGATTTCACTGAGTTTTAAAGAGCCATAACTCTTTGAAGGAAAAGGTACAAGCAATGACTTTAGATTCTAGAATTTAGATTCTTTAGAATGACTCTAGATTGAATGTATTCCAACCTAAGTTATCAACAGGGTCATGCCAATCAGTCTGAAGTTTTTCAGAGCAAGAGAGTGCAGATATGTTTGGGAATTGCCATGGTGCTCCCTAACCCCTGGTATTGAACACTACAGCTCACAATGTGCACTATCCTACCTACCTTCTTGTGAGAAGGTCTCTACCAAGGCAAAGTAAAGAAGACAAATATCTTGTGCACGTGGTGTGTATTGATCTTCCATATGTTAAAAGGAACCAAACAAAATGTATTATTAATCCTGAAATTCTGAGGTATAATATTTATGTAATATTTATTAAAGCTGCTGTGCATGCAATGTCATGGGCAATGTTCAGGCCAAACTACTAGAGCAGCACCCAATTTCTTCTTCAATGTTGGAAACCAACTTGTCAGTTTGTCTTCATTAATGTTTTAGCATTTTACCTCTAAACCGCCAGCTGGTTTCTTCTTAAGCTCCTCACATTTCCTGAACTTGCAGATCTGGTGGCCGGTTTTGCGGTTACGGCAGCTGCTGCACTGCTCGCAATTGATCCGGCGCCTACAGGGCGGGCACAAACCGCAGCGTTTGCGCTTCTTCTTGGCGTTGGCACTAGCAGCCGCTGCCATCTCACTGTGTGCTTGCTGCTGCTCAGAAGCTCCTGTGACCTGCGACAGTGCCCCATCAGCCAGAAACACTCCAGCCGGCGTCATGATGAACAGGCCCGGGTGGAACGGGAAAGCACCCCCGACACCACTATTGCTCAACAACGGAAAGTCTGTCACACTTCCCAGCGAATCAGAGGCTGAGACTGCTTCCATGTCCCCACCCACACCAAGGCTGGAGGAGTCAGTGACAGTGGGAAGTAGCATGCTAGCTCGTCGTAAGAGCTCAGCTGCCTGGGCCAGATGCAAACCGCTTGGAGAGTCCAAAAGGCTAGAAACAAGTGCGCCTCGGTCCAGTTTGGTAAGTCCCACCTGGCCTCTGTGCTGGGCGTCTACCGAGTGAGACTTAATCCCTGTAGGTACTAAGGAGCTTTGGGCAAGTCTGTTAGCATTAGCAGTAGCTACTGCAGCTGCGGCCGAGCATGTTGCAATGTACTGAGAGAGCGCTCGGGAGTGTTTGAGGCTCTTGCTGAGAGGTGTGCTGATGATCCCGCTCCTGTTCCTCCTCTCCACCACGGGCGACGATTCTTCATCGGCACAGCAGCTGTCCCGAGCATCCTCGTCCTCCCTAGCTTGGTTTCCCTCCATCAACCCCCCACTGGCAGACATGGTCCACAGCTTGAGGGGGAGGGAGAGGGAAGAGGACAGGAGGAGGAGTGGAGGGTAAAGGCAAAGGGCAGCAATGTTCTCACTGGCTGGTGCACGGCTAAGATTGATGCTAGAAGAGATGAAGAGTGAACCTCAGGGTGCTCTCCTACAACTGACAGTACACCGTGTTCACACACATTTTAAGAGGCTTTCCGACGTTAAGACCTGGGAAAGAGAAAGGAGAGAGAAGTTAGAATATAAATGATAAGTAGACAGGTGATTTAACAAGCTATCAAAGATCTGCCTGCTTTATGCTCATTTAAACGGCTGCTAACAGCCGGAATTTTAACAGTGTATTTGACAGAAAAGAGAAAATACTTCACTAAGCTTTTTCACATTCTTTATATGACAAATTCAGAGAGTTAATATCAGTATATTTTCATTTCAATCAATGTCTTTAGGTTTGACTGTAGAAACAGAAAATAACGTGTAGTTTGTGTATTTTAAATATATTTTATACAATAAATACAACACATGCTAACAAATAGTCTGGATTTCATAAAGCTCTACAGATGTTACATAAACAGATAAACAGCAAATATGAAACACCATTAGCTTTAACCATATTAAGCTGAACTGTTTATCTACCTTGCAATCACTGTTTAAGGCTTGCCTATGACTAGGAGTTACTACCCAGTTGCTTTAATATTCCTCCTGCCAGTTCTAGAGACCAGTATGCAGAATCATTATTTCTTTGTCACAAGACATCCAGTAGTTCTGAGTCCAGTGACAGTCAGGAGGGTTGGACACAGACAGTTAAGGTAGTTAGACGTGTCCCAGGGTAGAAATTCTGCTGTTGTTTCTGTTTTTTTCCGTAGCAAGTCTTGCCATTCATTCACTGACTAGTCTGCTCGGTCCCAATCCCAGTGTAATTGGGTATTAAATTTGGTGTTCAATTGGTTGGAATTCATTTTAATACAACTCGTCTGCTCTACTCGAATCTCTCTGTGTCCACATTTCCTGCCAGGTGATCATATAACAGACCATTCACAGAGATGATGAGCTTCATTTGAATCAGTATACACTCTGGAATACACTGTGCTCCCTTGATAGCTGATTACTGGACCATAAACTGTCAAAAAAAATAATAAAGTACTGTACGGGTGTAAAACTGTTCCCCAAGGTACAATGTAAATGACCCCCAAAGGTACACTTTGAGGGTGCACTCCAGCCACTTCTCCAGGTAAGTAAAGGTACCGATGATGTACTCGTGGGGGTATCATCTCAGTGACAAATGATTGTACCCTGAAAGGTACAGAATTTTTTTTCTGGAAAAGCTATGAGCTTTGGTATGGTAAAATGGTCCAGAGAAAACTGTCACTACATAAGGCAGAATTTGAAAAATTGCCCATTCTTAAGGGGTTTTGAGGTAATGTTTCCCCAAAGCTTCATAAGCTTTATCAATAGACTAGGGAATGAATAAATAGGATGGTGTATTTGGCTGGAAATAATGCATAAAAACCTACACTCAGGAGAAAGATTCCTAAGGGGTCACTGGGGATGAAATTCATAAACCACTTAAATCCTTTCCAGTGTGTCTATTCAAATGGCTAGATTTCTGTTCTAGACTTAAACATTTTTAAAAGCTTATATAAGCTGATTTGGGTAAGTAAAACAATGCTTGGGTTCTGGGTTGCAATGCAGTGATACCCTCTTTAAAGTTGGGATATACTTAAGAGTTCCTAGCTTTCAGAAGGAGATTCTACTGAGAGAAAGAAGCTCTGCTATTGGCTCAAAACTGCTACTATTCCTACTATTTAAGTGCGTCAAATCTAACACCAGTTCTTGGTTCTAGATTTAACTTTTTGTGGAGTTAAAGCGAGGCTACTTGCTGTCAATATTTATATATAGTTTCCATTTTTCCTTGAAGAGATTTGCTGTTTTGGGACCATCAGGCCAAATATGAAGCAGTTACTCCAGAACAGTGGGGAGCTGAAGAGATTGGACAGCATCAAACAGTGTTGCTGTGCACTGGTGGAAGGATTATTAGGGTTTTTTTCCCCTCCAAGTCATCTAACACCTTCAGAACAGGGTGTGCACAAACCGCACTCCAAATCCAGACCATCCTTAAGACAGGGCTTGTGCTTAACTGTAATTGAAACATCGGTGGGGCTATCCATTTTGAAACTACTAATGTAGGTAGGATGTACTGGAAAGAATGGTGGGAAAAATGATGTTTTTTTTCATGGAGTGGTCAAGATTTTCATTATAATATCACACACCAGACACAAACTTTGTTCACAAGCTTCTTCTAAACAAATGAAAATGATCTCTTAAGGTTTAAAATCGGAGGATACTTTATGAGCTATGTGATGACTTAAGAAGAATTGAGCAATGTTTGTGTCTGAGGCAGAACTACAGAGAAATCTCCAACCTGGACCAGCTTACTAGTTGGTATACAATGGGTGCTAGGCGAAGACTGACAGATGTATAAAGGCAGGTTGATGGGTAGATAGAATTTTCAACCAAAATGATTTTCTTGTTAAACTTCTTTAAGACATGCATTAATTCAATGCATTTCATTACAATTCATTACCGCATCTCCTATACCTAAGATTTAATTCATTCTTTTCCGTATAGTGTTTTAAACACTTTACATTTTCATACATTTATTTCCACAGTGATACATATTTTAACGTATAAAAAAAAGTCTGAATTTCCCCAAAATGATCAATTCAAACATTTGTAGTTTGTGCGTTAAGGCTATATTATATGCTAGACACTTTTCAAAATAATACTGATTTATTATATTTCACCAAACAACATTAGATCTTGCAATATTTACAATTTGTGTAGTCTGTAATCACTTGATCATACCTACTAGAAAAGGTAATTAAACAAAAATGTATCTTTCCATAATTTGGATAAAATTCGAATTGTGTGGTTTGTGGTTCTCCAACAATATACTGCAGTCGGGTCTATTATCTGGTTTTGCCTTAAAGCATACTACTAAGTTTACATTAAAAAAATACAATTCAACTCTACATTACATGGTCCAGTTCTGCTGCAATAAATTAAGAAACTGAACCAACAAACTGATACATACGTTAAATAACTAATTGAGGCATTCTAATAACAAACAACTTGACTGTCTCCGGATCCTTGGCCTGCTTGTGCAGCTGCAGTGCCATCACTTTGTTCAGGCCTGTCTTCATTCTTGCCTGGTGACCTCAGCTACCCTGCACTGCTTCCTCCACTCCCACACAAGCCTTCATATTTATAGTCATACCAAAGACTATAACAATCCGATCAGAATGATTCCTACCTTTGGATCTGAAATATGATTGTTATATATACTAATATTTATTAAGAAACCATACTGGTTTAACTAATGATGAAACAACTTTCAAAGACATTTGTCATGTATTGGGATTGCAATACAGAATACAATACATTGAAAACCCTTTGTTCGTTCACGGAACATGAACTGACCTGCGATAGCTGATCTCGAGTATCTATTGTGTCTTGATTTCACACTCGCAAAATTTGGATTGAATTAGTATAGAAAGTTCAGGGTAAAGGATTTCAAGCCATTTTCCTCTATGTCTAGGTCATGCTTTTTTTGGAAACAAAATATGGAAACATTTTACAACTCACTGAGTTCTTGTAGATTCTTGAAGTGTCATTTACTGCAGATTTGAGCGTTGTGATTGTGCAACACCACTATCATGAAAACTGACCAGGCTTTCTCACTTTGTGGTCTGTATGAGGTGCCCAGTTTAATTTTCGTGTATTTTATTATTATACACTTTGTGTGGTGCACATGATATGTACTGTACTACTCCTCAATTAACCTCTCGGGTTGTTCACTTCTGGCTGTCTCTAACCCTTATTCCTTAGGCGATTAACGAGACAGTTTGTGACATATGGCCACGTACTGGTCCAGCATTGTCAACTCCCCTTCGCCTGAAATTTTTCACTTGTAAACAAAACCAGCAAAATCCCACCACATCGCGCTTCCTCGTTTGACTTTCAGGTCAGGTTGCCTCATAGACGGGTTTGGACACTCGCAACTAAACGTTCATCCATCTTGGAGGTCCGAGATCCATCAGGATGCTGTAAGCACTCATTAGGTTAGTACTAGAGGTCATTTACATATTGCAACAAAAAAAGTAATATATTATAGATTGCGTGAGCCCTAATCTGATCGTTGCATCTGGATGTACGGGAGGCTGTGGATTTAGAAATGAGTCCGGTCTGGTAAATAGGATATGGTTATAACTTCTTCACCTACACTTCACACACTAAGAGAAGGGGAGAGGGAGAGCTGGTGCATGACGGGAATGCAATGTCGGCCTCAGTGAGGGGGAGAAAAACGACTTAACAGAATGCTAAGGCAGGTAGACGCGAATCTCCCCGGGCAAGAAAGAGAGAGAGAGAGAGAGAGAGAGAGAGAGAGAGAGAGAGAGAGAGAGAGATTAGACCGTCACGGTACTCACTCAGGCGCAAGAGCATTGAGAGAGAGAGAGAGAGAGAGAGAGAGAGAGAGAGAGAGAGAGAGAGAGAGAAGAAGACAGAGGGAACGAGAGAGAGAGAGAGAGAGAGAGAGAGAGAGAGAGAGGGAACGAGAGCGAGAGAGAGAAAGAGAGAGGAAACGAGAGAGAGAGAGAGAAAGAAAGAAAGAGAGAGAGAAAAGGAGAGGGAGAGACAGAGAGAGAGAGAGAGAGAGAGAGAGAGAGAAAAGGAGAGAGACCGCGCACGCATTCACGCGCCCCGCTGATTGAGCGTTTATGTAAGTCGGATAGTTTACGCGAGAATTGATAAAGGATGAAAGTGGCACGTGCAGCATGATCACTACATTGACGCCAATATGCAAAAGCACGTGCGTGAGTCAATTAATGAAAAGTCCCAAATCTCTATCTTTTGTTTGTTTTTGTATCAGTATGTTGGACAGAGTAAAAAATGAAACGCCCGCAGGTATTGTATGAATCAGGTGTAGGCACCAGGTATTTGATGCAGGACAAAGGGCTCGAGCTCGGGGCGACCTTCCCCATTCAGAGGGGTAATAAATGATTGACGTGACACCGCCAGATAAGTTTTGGAGGTTATATGGGCGCTCCAGAGGCGCCGCTGAACCCACGGGATGCGCTTCAGAAGAAGGAGGAGGAAGGAAACCAGAAAGTCGTTATGGAGCGTTATCACGAGCTCTGTCGCTACACGTCAGCCTGATATCCGCCAAGAAGAGAAGAGAGGTGGTGATGTGGGGGTGAGGAGGAGGGGGAGGAGGGGGGGGGGGGGTAAAGCACCGCGTCCGGTCGCGTATTGCGGTGGTAAATAGAGAGAGGGGTGGGGTGGAGGGTGGGGGGGGGGGGGGGTGTCACGGCGAGAACTCCCGCACGAGCGAGGGACAATAGAGCGGACGGTCACCGCACGGGAACAATGAGCCCAACGCGAATTCTCTCTCTTTCTCCCTTTCTTTCTCTCTATCTACCTCTTTCTTTCGTGTCCTTCTATAGAAACCCGTCCTTTTCCAGCCGAATAAATCACGCGCGATCACGCGCGCGCACACACACCGGTCACCCTCTCACCCTAATGTAAACGCATGGTCAATTAAAACGAAATAAAAAGATGAGAAAAGAAGAAAAGTTTTCCCATCAACTCAATCATTGCTCACATGACGCTCAGTAATGACTCACTGATCAGGTGCAGCCCCCCAAAATCACCCGCTTGTGAATAAATCAATTTTTGTTTGCTATTTTGTTAAAATTCTTTAGTGCATATTAGCACCAAAAAACAGGAAATTCATCCCTCCTTCCTCCTGCTTATGCAAATAGAGCAGTCATATTACTAGTGTAGAAGTTATACAAGGCTGAGCGTTTTGCCTACAGTCAAATGCACCGCCAGTCACTTCTAACGGGCGCTCATCATCATCCTCATCATCACCATCATCACCATCATCCTCATCATCACCTCACCGGGAATAAACCTCAGCTCTAATAACACTCATGATGACGGGCATTGTTTCAGCCGCTGGTCTGAGATCGGTGTGTCCATGGCGACAACCGGAGAGGTTCGGAATGCGCGAGCACGTACCGAAAGAGAGAGGGATAGACGGAAAGAGAGAGAGAGAGAGAGAGCGCGCGTCTGAGCTGCTTCTCGATTCCCCGACATTCTTTCCGCGTATTCCTCCTCGCGCGCTCGCGCTTCCGGAAGAAGATGTCATTGTAACTTTGAATAGTCCTCGACAAACTCTGATCCCCCGCCCTCCCCCTCCTCCTTCTCTCTCTCTCACTCTCTTCATCCCATCCCTCCATCCTTCCCTCCCTCCTTCAAATACTATATCTGCATATTCGCAAAACGTACGAGCCCCCCAGGGTTTTGTTTTTCTTTCTTTCTTTCATTCTTTCTTTTTTTTTTATTTCCTTCTTACTCCACCGTTCGCATCTTCCAACGCGGTCACACGCCGAAATTAAAGGAGGGAGGGAGAGAGAGAGAGAGAGAGAGAGAGAGAGAGAGAGAGAGAGAGAGAGACTCGAGCGTCCGCCAGCGTTCAAGCCGGGGATTAATACCGACAATAAATAAAAGCAAAGATAAAATCGCACCAACGTGTGAAGTAAAAATATCAACACCAAAAAATCTCACACTCACCTGATACCAATGTCCGAGCGTGTTCTTGTTTTTGTTTATTTTGTTGTTGTTTTTTAAATCAAAGTCTAAAAAGAAACCACGGGCGCACGAGCAGACACATGCACATACACACGTGCGCGCGCGCGCACACACACGCACTCACTCACACACACTCACACACGCACACACACACGTTGTTTACTGTATTAAAGCGAGGAGAAATCGGAAACGGTGCTAGGATTCGGTCGGAACGGACGCGAGCGCGTGGGCTCGTCCAAGCCGTCGTCGCCTCTCGCGCTACCCTCCCACCTCCTCCACGTCCCCGCTCCGCCGAGAGCAACATGCAAACACATTTCATAGATTTTTGGAGCTTCACGCAAAAACCGAAGTGGACTTTCTTCCATCCCGGTCAGATACGCGCCGAGGGAAAGACAAGAAAATGAAAGGAAAGAAAAAAAAGCCCAAACAAAACAGAACCAGTGCTCTTAATAAGAACACGTGCACGTGAGGCCGACTTTACATTTCTGTAGCATATGCATGCATGCAACCAGCCTAATGAATGAAGTATAGTTATGGCAGAGAGAGAGAGAGAGAGAGAGAGAGAGAGAGAGAGAGAGTGAGCATGGATAGGTTAGACGCAGCCCATTGTTGACATTATTCTTGATGGCTGTTGGCTGATGATTTTTTTTTGTTCCTCCCTACATGAGCCACATGGATTTTTATAGGCTGCCTCTTTAAGACACAAACTTTTTTTTATTTTTTTTATGCACATTCATGCTTTCCAGGAACTTTGACCTGCATCTTATAATAATATTATAATAACATCCAGGCAGCAAGAAAAGGGGAGGTGTGTGTGGCTGTGTGTATATATATGACAATATATATATATATATATATATATATATATATATATATATATATATATATATATATATATATATATTTATATATGGCAAATTATTGAGAATGACAAATAATAACATACATTACATCCCGTATTATAATAATGACACAAACTATGACATATAGCACACAAGACACAAAGCTTTTTTCCCCCACATTTATGCTTTCTAGGAACCTTGCATCTAATGATAATAATACATGCATCTATTATTAATATTCTAATAACAGGAATATAATACCGCGTTAAAGAAAAGGTGTGTGTGTGTGACAAGTGATGACATATATCCCAGATCACAGTGTCTATCTATCTATCTATCTATCTATCTATCTATCTATCTATCTATCTATCTATCTATCTATCTATCTATCTCTCTCTCTCTCTCTCTCTCCTTCTCTCTCTCTCTCTCTCTCTCTCTCTCTCTCTCTCCCTATATATATATATATATATATATATATATATATATATATATAAACCAACCAGTTTTTGGAGATGTATTCATCTAATGTTTGCAAACATGATGCACTGAAATGCATGTCAAAACATGTTAGACGAAACCATGAAACCATGCAGCACATCAGTGGCAAATCTTAAATAAATAAATATGTATAGCCTAGGGCATAAAAAAAATTAATAAATAAATTATATATATATATATATATATATGTGAATACCTAATGAATTGTAAAGACAAATATGTATTGTGTAGTGTCAGAATTAATTAATTTGTGTGTGTGTGTGTGTGTGTGTGTGTGTGTGTGTGTGTGTGTGTGTGTGTGTGTGTGTGTGTGTGGATGAGAGCGATAGACCATGCAACGTCTAATGTATAACGCATGCTCATAGTCTATAACACAAGTGTGTGTCATGACTGGAGTAATTAGGAAGCACTTATAGTAAACACAGCACGCGCCTGGTCATTTTACTATGGAAATGAATAAAGCGGCTCGTTACCATCTGTGCACGGTGCAGGTTTTTCTTTGTGCTTTGAGTGCGCTCGGGTCCGGGATCTCGTGCCGCACCGGGTCCGGACGGTATCGGTTCGGTTCGGTTTTACAGTACAGTATGTGTAAAATGTACACTCGCCAATACCTTGTTCTTTTGCGCCTTGTCTCCGCTCCGTTCCGTTCCGTTCCTCCGGCGCTGTATCCGGCGGCCACTCTTTGGTCCACTCCACCTCTTGCGAGCGTCCTGTGCGTTTGGCAGGCGGCCAACCGAAGCGCGGGGAAGCGACACCGCCAGGGCGGCAGAAATTTTTTCCCCTCCGTTTCGGGCTCCTTCCCCAGCGGCAGGCGGGCGGACATTGGCTGGAAAGTGGAGCAGCTCGTCAGGGACGATCAATGAACATCGATCCACGCTGGCCAAAGCCGAGGAAGCTTTGGCAACCAAAAAAAAAAAAAAGAAGAAGAAGAAGAAGAAATAAAGCAGTGTTGCTGCATGAGGGTTTCTTTTTTTCCCCCCTCACTCCATAATTTAATACAATTGCAATATGTAGTTTTTAAACAGCATCATGACACAAAGGTAATGACTGTGACCTGAAAATAATAAAATTAACCCTCCTAGAATAAGTTTTTAATTGTTATAATTAGAATTGTATTGGTCTTAATGGTGTAATTCTACTAGGATGATATGTGACAAGATTAAAAACCAGTACAACCCTTTTGGGAAACATTCAGGTACTGGACAACATTAGGTTTTAGGGTTTCATAATAATACAAAGTTTACAAACACATAATGTAATGCAAACCATTTAATAATAGTTTATCAGCTGATGTAGTTATATTTATACTGGAAACCATTAAGTATTTTTTTAGGGGAACTATTGTATAAAAAAATTAATACTATAAAGGTTCCTGTCTTTTTGTTTTGATGCTTACTTGCCAATTTTAGGTTCACATAAAAACTTTTATAACCATTACCAATTGTATTCTGTTGTACTGTAAATTAATCACCAATAAGGAGGTGCTGTGTGACCCATTACTACAATTTATATGATACATGATACACTATATGGAGATTATATCAATCAATCAACAATTAAACTAACACCTTCATATAAATAGCTACCATAAATGTACACTATATGGACAAAATATTGGGACTGACCAAAAGGTTTGTGTTTTTTAACATCCAATTCCATAATTAGTCCCCATTTTTATATTATACTTTAGGTTATATTTTTAGGTTATATTAACTTCCACTCTTCTAGGAAAATTTTCCACTAGATGTTGAAGTGTGCTTGTGGAGATTTGTGCTCATTCAGCCACAAGTGTGTTATCAAAGTCAAGTACTGATGTAGGTGAGGAGGCCTGAGGTGCAGTCAGTGTTCCAAATGCAGGTGTTCAATGGGGTTGAGGTCAGAGCTCTGTAGCAGGCCACTCAAGATCTTCCACTTTAACCCATACAAAGCATATCTTAATAGAGCTGGCTTTTAAGATGGAACAGGTTTGGGTCTTTCTCTTAAAGTCAAGTAAAGGTTTTATGCTACTGCAACTAGACAATTGTGTACCTCCAACTTTGTGGTAACAGAGCAGAGAAGAACCACATATGGAACTAAATGTTAAACATGGTGGTTCATCCATAATCGTATCATTGTGGTCAGACAGATTATGGTTTGCAGCATTGCTACCTGATGCCCAGTACATGGAATCATTGCTTAATTAAAAATCTGACGTTTTTGTTAAGTTTAGTTCATTGACCACTGCTTCACTTCTACACATTACTAAATTGCTTTCATAGTAAATACAGTCTTCTTCTTTTTTCGGCTGCACCTGTTAGGGGTCGCCACAGAGGATCATCCATCTCCATACTCCACTACTACAACTACCTGCATGTCTTCCCTCCCCACCTCCATAAACCTCCCCCTTGTTCTTCCTCTTTTCCTCCTTCCTGGTGGCTCCATCCTCAGCATTCTCCTACTGATATACCCAATGTCCCTCCTCTGCACATGTCCAAACCATCTCAATCTCGCCTCCCTCACCCTGTCCCCAAAACGTCCTACATGCGCTGTCTCTTTAATAAACTCATTTCTAATCTTGTCCATCGTCATCACTCCCAACGAAAACCTCAACATCTTCAGCTCTGTTACCTCCAGCTCCACCTCCTGTCTTTTACTCAATGCCACTGTCTCCAAACCATACAACATCACAGGTCTCACCACAGTCCTATAAACTTTCCCTTTCACTCTTGCAGATACTCTTCTATTACAAATCACTCCTGCTATCACTCTTCTCCACCCACTCCACCCAGCCTGCACTCTTTTCTTCACTTCTCTAACACACTCTCCAATACTTTGCACTGTTGACCCCAGGTACCTCAGGAACTCCTCCACCTTCTCCACCTCTTCTCCCTGCAACCGCACCACTTCACTGCCCTCCCTCTCATTCACACACATGTACTCTGTTTTACTCCTACTGACCAGCGCATACCTCCATCTCTCCAGGCTCTTTTTAACCTGCTCACTACTCTCACCACAAATTACAATATCATCCGCAAACATCATAGTACATGAAGACTCCTGTCTCCGTCAACCTGTCCATCACCACTGCAAACAGGAAAGGTCTCAGAGCCGATCCTTGATGAAATCCTATTTTATAGTAAATTCAGTAAACCTATAAATTTTATTTAGGCAACTGATTTAAATCAGTCAGTCAATAGAAACTAAAAGTAAAGAAATTAATAAAACAGTTTTAAACAGTACAATCTCTCAAACTAAATCAATTACATTGGAAAATTAGACACCACTTACACAGAGTTACTAAATGTGACCAAATTGTATAATGTGAACATTACAGTACTAGACTGACGATTCCACTTCAACACAAAAAGATACACAATACAGCATAAAGACCACACACACACACACACACACACACACACACACACACACACACATCTGGGTGTCCTTCATCTGGGTTCCTTCATCTGGGTGTGGTTACATTTGGAGAAACCCACACAACGTTTGTTCAATCAACAAGCATTATATCCTCTTATGGAGGTCATTAGATCGGATTTTGGATCAATGCTTTGATATACATTGCTAAGGTACATTACAGTGACACGTGCAAATTGGTTTCCTCATCACACTTTGAATATGTTTCATTGAAAGTGTTCTTGTTTAATCAGAACCTGTTTTTTTCTGGCTTTCACAATTCAGGACTTCAAGGATGTCATGCAAACTCTGTTCCACTGACTGCTGGCTTATATTGCAAATCTCATGCTGCTGTAGGAAAATAATCAAAGACAAAATAGTGAACACACTGTAAAGCATGCTATTCCACATATAATGGCATAACCCTAAGTGTTGAATTACTCTTAGACTACACCAATTTGTGAAGTTTATTAATGAACATGATATATAATCAGTTTCCCTTATTCTATCTCTTTTCCCTTTTATGAGAAAAATCGAATAAAATCATAAAATCCTCAATCCTGATTGCTTTCTGATAGTTGAGAACTTAACCGACACTGGAGACTCATTTCATAAATGTATAATAAACATATCTTTACAGAAAACATCAATCTTTCTATTATTTATAATTATTAACTTCCTTTGTGGGGTTTTTTATCAGTATATTTTCTGTGATTTTCTGTCTCTATGAACAAGATGTTTTTACAGACATTATACAACTATTACAACCAACATGTAGTATAATATTTATTGTATTTAAATTATGGCTGACATTATCATCAGAGCCCTTGCTGGAGAAAATTAAAAACACCCTCAGCTCAATCAGATTAGAGAATTCAGGAGTTCACGTTCGCTTTACAAGTCGAGCGCCATTTCATCCGAACCCTGAGCCGAGCAGCTGAGAGTTAAGTTGCTTGCTCAAGGGTCCAACGGTGACAGCATGTCCTGGCAGTCTTAACTGCTGAGCTGCCACTTCCTGTTCACAGAGAAAGAGATTTCGAACATCTCTTCCTGTAAACACTTTGGTCTAACAGTGAGACTGCATTCAACTGTTAAAAAAACAAAAACATGTTGAACGCTCTTAATGTTGGCAAACACATGTTTTCATTTAAAGGTGTTCACTAATGAAGCTATAACCTATTCATGTAATTCTTTTCAAAGTGTGTCTTGTATTTGTATTTGTGATTGTGTTACAGTAGCAGTCGCTAAATCTTTTCATATCATTAAATATCAGTACTGCACAAAAACATTGGGAAAGTGATACTTAGTTTGGTATAAAGTAAGAAAAAAGTGCTCTACAAATCTATTTGTATAAGATGGATTTTCTAATTCAAATATTTAAATTTGCATAATACAACTGCATATTTGAACAAATGTATGTATGAAATGCAAAAACTACCTGTTTTTTTTACTGCAAACCAGCAGCTGACATACAAACAGAAATGTATTTGGTTAACAAGGAAAATCTGTCTGTCCGTCCGTCCGTCCATCCGTCTGACCGACCCACCCTAGATCTATTTAGACAAAAGTATTAGGACAACTGACTTTTCCACCCATATGTGGTCCTTCTCAAACTGTTATCAGAAAGTAGGAGGCAGACAAGTCTATTGGAGGTCTCTGGATGCAGTGGCAATACATTTTCTACTCGAACTAGGAGACCCAGGCCTGTTCCAGCATGACAATGACTCTGTAAACAAAGCCAGCTTCATGAAGATTATGGTTTACATGGGATGGAGTGGACAATCTCGAATGGCCTGCTTTGGGAGGAATTAAAACACTGACATCACCACAGGCCTCCTCACACTACCACTACTAACTATCTATCTATCTATCTATCTATCTATCTATCTATCTATCTATCTATCTATCTATCTATCTATACTGTATATACATACAGTGCCCTCCACAATTATTGGCACCCCTGTTTAAGATGTGGTCGTGGACTTCTAAAAATTCTCCTTTTTTTTAAAACAACATAGAACCCAAATGCAAAAAAAGAGAAAAATCCAACCTTTTATTTAAGTACATAACTTTGGTGGTAAAAAAAATCACACATTTAGAAAAAGAAAAAAAACTTGAAATCATGTGTGCCACAATTATTGGCACCCCTAACAATTCCTCTGAAAATTTTAATTGTTTTTTTTTTTTATATATTTTTCTGTAGTTGCTAAGGTTGGTCAGGGTATCTAGGGACTTTTAATTAGTAATTCATGATTTCTTGTTTCCCTGGAGTATAAATATGACGTGACACAGAGGCCTAATTCTCTTACTCATTTGTCAACATGGCAAAGACAAGAGAACACACCATTCAAGTAAGGCAGATGTGTGTCGACCTTCATAAGTCAGGCAATGGCTACAAGAAAATAGCCACTCGCCTTAACTTGCCGGTATCTACAGTCAGAGGAATCATTAAGAAGTTTAAAACAACTGGAACAGTGACAAACAAGGCTGGAAGAGGTCCCAAGTTTATCTTGCCACAACGCACAGTGAGGAGGATGGTAAGAGAAGTAAAAAAATTTCCCAAGCTCACCGTCACAGAATTGCATCAAAGAGTGGCATCTTGGGGTCACAGAGTCTCCAAAACAACCATCAGACGCTCTCTACATGCCAACAAGCTGTTTGGGAGGCATGCAAGGAAAAAGCCTTTTCTCACTAACACTCACAAACGTAAATGTCTGGAGTTTGCTAAGCGGTACTGGGACTTCAACTGGGATCGTGTGCTTTGGTCAGATGAGACTAAGATTGAGCTTTTTGGCAACAAACACTCTAAGTGGGTCTGGCGTAAAACAAAAGATGAGTATGCCGAAAAGCACCTCATGCCCACCGTGAAGTATGGTGGAGGATCTGTGATGCTGTGGCCTGTTTCTCTTCCAAAGGCCCTGGGAACCTTGTTAGGGTGCATGGCATTATGAACGCTTTGAAGTACCAGGATATTTTAAATAAAAACCTGATGGCCTCTGCCAGAAAGCTGAAGATGGGTCGTCATTGGGTCTTTCAGCAGGATAATGATCCAAAACATGTGGCAAAATCTACACAAAAGTGGTTCAGCAGTCACAAACTCAAGGTCCTCCCATGGTCCATCTCAGTCCCCAGACCTCAACCCAATCGAAAACCTGTGGGGCGAGCTAAAGAGAAGAGTGCATAAGAGAGGACCCAGGACACTGGATGATCTAGAAAGATTGTGCAAAGAAGAATGGTTAAAAATCCCTCTCTCTGTGTTCTCCAATCTTGTGAAATGTTATAGGAGGAGATTAAGTGCTGTCTTGTTGGCAAAAGGAGGTTGTACAAAGTATTAACATCAGGGGTGCCAATAATTGTGGCACACATGATTTCAAGTTTTTTTTTTTTTTTTTAAATGTGTGATTTTTTTACCACCAAAGTAATGTACTTAAATAAAAGGTTGGATTTTTCTCTTTTTTTGCATTTGGGTTCTATGTTGTTTTAAAAAAAGGAGAATTTTTAGAAGTCCACGACCACATCTTAAACAGGGGTGCCAATAATTGTGGAGGGCACTGTACATACATATATACATACATACCATGGGAAACAGTAAAATGGTCTGCTTGTGGATATTTTGAACAAACCTCAATGTTTGTTCAACCACGATGTTAAACGTGATGATGCATCCGTAACGTTACATGCAGCCATTTTGTGGAGGTCATTAGGTCAGACAATGACTCGATGCTTTGTTTGTACAACGCACAGTGTACATAAGGATAAAACTGGTGCGAATATTTTCCCTCATTATGCTTATATACAGTCTATATTCAGTTTTACATTGATACATCTACATTTCAATTTATTTCAAGAGTGATTTAATGATCTTCCTTTTGCAGGTTCTTTTCTTTTAGAATTCATTTCATTTCCCCCAAATGGGTCCCTTATTCCACGCTGTTGTTAAGGAGTGTGTGTGGCTGGGGCACAGATTTTTTTCAAAGGTATTTTCATTACTTTTTTGCTCTTAGGTAAATAAAACTAAAAACATATCAATAATTAGCTAGCATAACTATATAGAAAGAAGTGTTGACACCTGTCCATTATGTGCTTGTTCCACATATAGTCTGTTGTTAAAATCTCCTGTTATAGTAACCTCCATTTTTCTGGGAAGATGTTCCACTCGATTTTGGAGTTTACTTGTGGAGATCTGTGCTCATTCAGCCACAAGGGTGGTAGTCAGGTACTGATGTAGGCTGAGGAGGTCTGGGGTGCCATCAGTATTCCAATTCATCACAAAGGTGTTCTTTAGGTATAAGATCAGAGCTCTATAGAAGGCCATTCAAGATCTTACAGTCCAACCCATGTAAAGTATCTTCATAGAGCTGGCTTCATGCACAGGCTCATTATCATGGAATGGGTTTTGGTTCTCCTAGTTCAACTGTAGGGACAATTTGATGCTACCACATCTAAACACATCCTATACAATTGTGTGCCTCCAACTTTGTGATAACAGTTTGGGAAAGAACCACACATTGCTGGAAATGTCAGGTGTCTAAGTAGAATTTCTGTTAGAAAGTCAACATGGATCATAAGCCTTAGAACAGATCATTAGTAATGTGAATGTGTTTTTAAGTTATGGATTAAGTGCTGCACAACATAGGTTGTGTGCATTTCCAAACACTAAATATGGCCTAATTAGAAAATGTCACTATTATACTCAGGTCACATACTGTGTCAAAGGATGATTTTATTACTAAATATGACTACTGAAAATAACATCATTCACCCAATGTCTATGGTGTTTTAGACAAAGCTTGGAGTGGAAAGAAAATGTAGGTCCCATGCCACAGGCATTTGTGTAGCTGATCAAACCTGAGTTAGTGGTCATGTGATTTAGGGCTAAAGATATAAATATTGAAAATCCCATAATGAAAACAATAATGAAATGTTTTTATACAGTCAGATAAGTTGTGTATTAATGATCGCTTGTCATTTGAAAATTAATAACCACACATCAAAACACTTTATCTCCAATTCCTATATTGCAGGCAGGTTATATTGCAGATTCTACAGGCAAACATTAGTGAATAACTCAAAATGAGCTTCACATCTCTCTCGAGGCCCTTCTCCACTCCTACACCTCAGCTGCTGCCTGTGTGAAGGGTTTTTTTTTTCCTTTTTTTTTTCTTTTTTAGAAGGGGGTGGGAGGCTCTGGATTAGCGTCACATGGTCTCTTCCAGCAAGCAGACACATGACCCCTGGCACGGCAGAGGATAAAGCCCACTTGAAAGACACCGAAAAGGAGATGGAGGGCTTGGGAATGGGGGAAGGGGGGTGAAGGAGGGGTGGATTGTGAAGCAAACGTCCGGTTTCACAGACACTGAGGAATGCTGTCAGTCGGCACGGGAATGCAAAGGACTCGTTTTCCCCTGAGGACCCAAAACTCTCTTTCTTCCCCCAATTCCTCCATCTCCACAGCCGAGATGAAACACACTGCCTTGTGCTGTCTGTTTCACCACCTGGAGAGCTGCACACCTTTACATCAACTGCTGTATATTGTGTTGAGGCAATATGTAGGGCTGTATATATATATATATATATATATATATATATATATATATATATATATATATATATGCACTGTAGCATCATGTAGTATCATCTGGAATTTCACCTACAAAAAAAAATCAATTAAAGGTTTACCATCACATCGGAAAATAAAAGGATGCACAATCATGCTGGTAGCGAGTTTCGTCTAGATAAACTTTCCGCCTCACAGCTCCAGGGATCTCAGCCTATTTTTTCCTGATTTCTCAGGTTTCTGTCTGTGGGTGTCCTGCCTCTAAATGTGTATGCAGGTGTAAGCTCGACAGAAAGCAAGAATCGCCCATCCTAACTTGCCCCATAGTGTGTATGCATGCTTGCATGTTGCCCAGCAATGGAATAGGGTCTTGTTTTGAGGGTATTCCCGCTGATTGTTCCTAGGATCCAGCACAATGGTGACCAGGATGTGTTTCCTGATGATAAATGAATGAACCTGGAAGTTCCGGGTAACAAAGAGGCTGTAGTTAATGTCTGTTAGTTAATAAGTAGAACATATTGGAATTTAGTCACAATTTACAGAAAAAAAGGAAAGAGTACTAGATAAAAAATTTGATGTTTGCTGCAGTATCTACGTAAGAAAAAAAACACATCTTACTCCACCTTGGTCCAAAAATTGGATTATTAACACAGCTGTCTGATTCATCGTCATCCAAATAGAGGTATTTGGGTTTTAATAACTAAAATATGGTGTATGCTCACCAGGAAGTAGATGTCCTTCTTGATAAGTGAGTTATCGAACAAGCTGGTGCTGCATGGTGGTGCAGTGGGTAGAGTTCCCGCTTTAGCGTTATAGCCTTCCCTGTTTGATCATGAGCTCAGGTTACTGTCTGTATGCCATAATCTCCCTGAGGGTGTGTAGGTTTCCTTCCAGTTCTCCAGTTTCCTCCAACCTGACAAAGAAAACTCCAGCAGGTGCTTTCGGGAAGATCATTTAGCCCCAAGGTGTAAATGGGTGTGGTGTCCTGGAGTACCTGGTGTGCATTCCTGCCCCCGGATCCACCACACACAAGACCAGCTTACCTGACTTAGCAGATTAGTTTGGTGCTTAGTAACTTCTGTGGTGTTCATCGTTTTAATGGTCAATTTGAGACAAAGTAGGGTGGAAGACCTCTGGTCTCAAATGGGGGTTTAAATCTTACCTCTGCCCTTTGTTTGAGGAGGTATACTGGTTTCTTTCCCAAGTCCAAAGACTTGTAGACAGTACACTGTTTGGCATTTTTCAGTTTTCAGTCTGAACTGTGTGAAAAGGTGTGTCGACATATAGGATTGTGCCCTGCAATGGGTTGCGCCCCCCCCGGGTACGCTGTACCCCACTTTGTACCCTGAGTTTTTCTTGGGAAAAGCTCCACATTTCCCTCCAACCCTCTGTAGTCTAAACAGTATAGACACTAAATGGATTGATGGTACAGCTGCTTCTATCTGACATGGGGTTTTTAGAGTAAAGTCCAATGTGATGATGGTAGCCTCTGGAAAAATTATCCAGAATATATTTACAGAGAAGTTGTTTCATGCTGCCCAGAGAGCAGCCTTGTCAGCTGACTAAAAAGCCTCATTGTGGAGCATGAAGCACATGGAACTCGTTGTATAACCATGACTTCTGGTTTGGGATGTGGTCTGGTGACTACTTCTACCTCATCATGACACGTAAACTGATGCAGGCAGTCACAAACACGCAGTTATAATGCGGATGTTTCTGTCAGTCCTGTAAAAAGACTCACGTCAGCAATGCTGTGGTGATGCTTCTTTCCTGAAAAGAAGGCAGAAGTAACAAAAAGATCAGGTTGTGTAGAGTTTGTGTATGCTAGAGTAGAAAAATATAGTGTTTTCACTGTTGGCTGGAAAGGTTCACATGCTGTGGAAAGCTGTAGGCATAGGGTTGAGGTGATTTTGTACATTTTGGCTTGGTGGCTAATTCTTGTCCGAATTCAGTGTCATTTCTTGCCTACTGACATTATATTCACAAACAGTAAGTAACAACCTTTGTGTCACATAATTAGCAGGTAGCGAGTGCAAGTGCAGGTATTTTATTAAAAGCAATTCGCTAGTACAAGGGATCAAAACCCAAACAAAACCTGAGCATGAACACGAAGGCAATGAAAACATCACCAGTCTCAGACAATGTTTCAGAGTGTGGTAAATCTATCTACAAGTACCAATTAAAAGATAACATGACACACATGTGACGTGAAACTTGAAGATGCAGTGCCTGATGGGAAAACTTATCCAATCCAGTCCACCATAACGACACCTTCTCTTGAAGTACAACCATTAATATATTCCCAAAATTGTGTTCTATTTTCACTGATATGTAAATACTTTAGAAATGTGGGAAGAGGTAGGTCAGTGGGTAAGATCTAGGTCTTCTGCTCAGAAGGTCATGAGTTCAAGTCCATGCCCCCCAAGCTGCTGCTCCTGGTCTGCTGAGCAAGGCTCTTAACCCTCAGTTGTATGAGATACTTGCTCTGCATATGAGATAGCTGCTCTGGATAAGGGTGTCTGCCAAATGTCATAAATGTAAATTTCAGTGACCTTTACCAGAAACATCCCTTTCCATGAGTAATCAATGATAAAATGTGTATTTTAGTCTCGCATTCACTCAACCCTGCTGCCTGGAGACAATATGGGTATATACCGGAAATATACAGGGAATCTTTGAAATACCCCCAAAAATTCACCTGATGAAGCAAATCATTTGAACTTTCTGGTGATCATTGAAAAAGAATGCTTGTAGCTGCCTAAAGGTTGCTTGAAAAGAATTGAATAATATTTATTGAGTCAATCATTCAAATGTCCCTTTTATTATAATTTTTTAGCTTAGTGTTTAGGATGCTGGACCGCTGACCACCAAGCTGCTACTAATGGACTCTTGAGCAGGACCTTTAACCCCTCAACTGGTCAGTGATATACAGTAAATGAGATAAGTCCTTAATGCCATCAATATATTAGTATGTACGCTACTTAACTACGTTTAGTGTATTTGCTAATTCAGCACATTAAAAAAATGTATTTGGCTTGAGATTAGTTTATGCAGTTGTGTGTTTTTTAGAGGTACGAGGGCTAAATGGAAGCACAATTAAGGAATTGTGTTCGTCTAAGGCCGATAAACACAACTGACCTAAATGATTTTGTTGTACCAGCTACGTAACCAAATGAGCACCGACCGTCTTGACATGTTGTCTTGTCAGCTTAGTTTCTTCCCAACTCAAAGCACCACCGAAGCGGCTAGTAAAGTGGCTAGCTCGATTGAATGCGATAAACCTGACCAGATTTTGGTTAGTATTTGTTTTCAACTGCGAAGAAATATGTTTGCAGTTCCTGGTAGCAAAAAAAGGGTTTCATTAGCATTGTAAGGATGCACCGGCTATCGTTATAATAACATTACATATACTCGGTTTACTGTAGAGACCATGTTATAGTGATATAAATGTGAAGAACTTTGGCATTTGCTACCACAGCAGTATGAGAGAGTTTATTTAAATGCGTTTTATTTCAACAGATTCACCGAGAACAAGCCACTGTTGTATGAGGAAGCTCACTTGAATTTCTGTCTGCACACACGCTACCTCTGACATCTCTTTGTCCAGTTAGTGCGCTCACGCAAAGCCGAGGCTTGTGGGCCTGCCCAGAGGATTTTTTTTTTTTGTCGGATAAGCCGTCTCCGGTCTGGTGGATTACAATGCCGTCTGACACACACTGATGCAATTCTTTCCAGCAATATCTGAACAAGGTGGATCAAGGAGTCAACTTTCGGTTTGTTTGGTTTCGCCTTTTGCACATTTCCTCTTGATGAACTTGAATTGAATTAATAGATAACTTTGTGTGTGTGTGTGGGGGGGGGGGGGAAGGTGTTATAGTCATAATATAATAGTAGAAACATGTACCAAGGCAAAAAAAAAACCCAAAGATTTAAGACAATGATATTTGAAATAGTACTTTGTAAAACAAGTGCATTCGTCTGTCTCTGTGTGTGTGTGTGTGTGTGTGTGTGTGCGCGCGCGCGAGTGCGTGTGTTCAATAAAATGACAAAAACACGTTTTGTGATAAAGTTATGGCGCCATCTGGTGGACGATTAATGAATTTTTGCATATTGAACACATGCAAAAAAAACAACAACAAAAACAATCTTTTCTGCGAATGCTACATAAATTTCCCTGCTATAAGCTATTTGATAAAATTCTGTAGATCACAAGGGGTTGATTTCTGCATTCTGATTGGTCAGAAGGTGTTGAATCAGGGTTGGACAGTAGTTTGGGCCGTAAGTTAAATCACAGGATGATATCAACGACCCCGTCCTTTATTTTAGGGACTTCTATTGTGTACGTGCTACCTATATAATTATGAGTAATTTATTTTACAAATATAAAGTGGGAGATCAGTGGTTAGGATGTGGGACATCTGAGCACCAAGCTGCCACTGTGGGACCCTTGAGCAAGACCCCTAATCCTCTTCTGCTCAGTGATATAAATGAGATAAATGTAAGTCGTTCTGCATGAGGGCATCTACCAAATGGTATTATTAAAAGTGCTATACATACGAGGTGGTATCAAAAAGGTACAAGTCTAATTTTGTAACACGCCAACAAATGGCAGCACAAGGCTGCACGTGCAGTCACAGGGAGCACCGACCTTCATAATTCAGTGTGCCAAAAGACAATCATTCTGTGTACATCCTGTGTAGCTGTAAAACAGGGGCTATTCTGACTACACTCGATACCATGTTTGCTGTTCTGATCACGTGCGCACCTCCCACGTGAGAGTTTCTCCCCGGGAAACAACATGATCTCACCTCCGCACCCACCTTACTCGCCAGACTTGGCTCATGCAAACCTCGCACTCTTCCTGAAGATGAAGATTCAGCTCAAAGCTCCCTGTTCTGACACCATTGCGGAGATCCAGTGCGAATCGCAGAAGGTGCTTGAAGGACACATTCTAGAAGCGTCAGGAACTCTGGGAGCGCTGCATTGCCTTGCAAGGGAATTGCTTTGAAGGTGATCGTGTGTAAACATAGATAAATAAAAGTACTCTCTTGAAAACAAAGCCAGTCTGGAAAACTCCTTGATACAACCTTGTGTATATTGAAGCGCTAAACAATATATTCAATATCATTGGTTTAGGCATATTGCTTATATTGGAGTCAGAGTCTTGCAGAAATAATGAAATAATGAACTCCACTATGGCTCAACTTCACTTCCCAACCCCTGATCTGCTCCCGTAGTGTTTTTGTGATTCCTAGAAAAGAAAGTCGAAAATCAATCCAAAAGATTTTCCAGATGTAGTTTAATTCCACCTTCACACACGACACAGTACAGTAACGATCCATTACGGTTCCTTCACGTGTTCCAAAAGTCTGAGTTGAATCCTGGGTCCACTGTGTCGTGAGGGGATTTATTTGAATCAATCCAGCATGCATGGTTTTATAAAATGAAATCCAGAAAAAAACTCTGAGGAAACCCAAATACAGTATTCCATGGAAGTAAATGTCTATATCCTTGTTCATGATCTTAACACACGTGTGTGTTACCACATCACCCTTTTGCGTGAACAAACACGTAGTATGGAAAAGTTCATACTAATCGTTTGTTACTGCTGAAGCACAACAAAAGAACATTCATACACATTATATGAGAATGCAGACCCGATGTGAGAGCCACCAACAGGAAATGCAGTCTGTATACCTGGCACGGGCTTGTGGTTTGTCAGGATGCGATGTCTCGACTGCCTGATGTTTGTGCGAAACTGCACTATGACACACAGCCTTAGTGTGAATGGTGATAAAAATGAATTGCACTATGAAGTCTTTTACTTATCCCATACAGTAATGATGTTACCAACATAATCGTGTATACACACACACACACACACACACACACACACACACACACACACACACACACACACACACACACACACACACACACAACCTGTTTCTCAGTTAATCGAGCACAGCAGCAACAGGGTGACTATCAGCTGTTCAGGCGTCTCTCCTCTTGATGATCAGAGGACCCACGTTATCTCCCGTCTCCATGTTGTGTTTGGTGTGAGCGCCGTCGCAGTAAGGAAACTGTCAAGAAATCACAAAAGGCGCCGTTACAAAACCAGCTCGCTGATGGTACATTTGGCACATTGAAGAAAAAAAATATTACAGAATATTCACACGTTTGGTAATGAAATAAATAAAGCGTGTAGATGAGAACGCATTTTAATTAATATTCAGGATATTTAACACGATGCTGTAACAACCCAAACGGCAACGCAAATGAAGTGGGAGATCAGTGGTTAAGATGTTGTACTTATAATTGGAAGGTTACCAGTTTAAATCCCAGCACCACCAAGCTGCCGATGCCGGGCCCTTTAGCGAGGCCCTTAGCCCAGTTTACTTGTATAAAATGAGATAAGTGTAAGTCGCTCTGGATAAGAGCATCTACAAAACACTGTCAATGTAAATGCAATGGGCGGCGGGGGGGGGGGGGGGGGGGGTTGATGGGGGGAATTTAACTCTCCAACCACCAACATGAAGAACATCTGTCTGCGGTTAAAAAATAAATAAATAAACAAACAAATAAATAAATATTTTAAAAAAAGAAGGAAAGCGAAAAAAAAGTCAGAGTATGGGAGCATGAAGTCTTCTGAATTATTGGCAAACGAGCTGTCGTCTAATTTTATTTAATATGGAACCATTTTTAGTCACGATTTTAATATTTGTTAGGGACCAAACATATTGTGAACGGAATAACACTGAATATCTCTTCATCATGGCACCTGTTAGTGGGTGGGAATACAGTATGAGGCAGCATGAGAACATTTTGTCCTCAAAAATGACGTGTTAGAAGCAGAAAAAAATAGGAAAGCGTAAGTAGTGACGTCTAGACGACTGGGTCAGAGCATCTCCAAAACTGCAGCTCTTGTGGGATGTTCCTGGTCTGAAGTGGTCAGTATCTATCTCAAATGATCCAAGGAAGGAACAGTGGTGAACCGGTGACGTTCATGCTGTTTCTGATAAAAAGGTCTTGGTCAAACACTGGTTTGTGAATGAAGGGCAGAGTCAGAGGAATCTAGTAGTAGATGTTTTCACACAAGAGCAGATTTTTATTAATGTGTCTTGCAGTTTATGATGAGTGGATTAAAAGGAGATGCTCATATTTATAATCAACATCACACCATCATACTGTAATACCCAGACACACAAACACACACACACACACACACCTTCTTGGACCTCCAGCAGCGGCAGTAGGCGGACATCTTGCCAATGTCCTCGATGTTGAAGCTGTGCACCACCTTGGCGCTGTCCTTGTTGATCTCCAGGTTCACCTTCCCTTTAGAGTCAGTCTGGCTGCTGAAGTACCTGGTGAGCAGGTATCTCTCAAAAGCTGCAGCCACTGCAACAGGAACCACAATGGTCAGGTGATCTGCAAACGTACACTCTGGCAGGCCTCTCATATTCATGCAAGAAGCCAAATATATTTGTATATTTTTATATATATATATATATTTAAAAAAATCACATTGACATGAAAATATGGGATAAGATCAGGAAGATCTCACACACATACATATATATGCTGAGGATATCAATAACAATAAATATCATCTGTACAGTTCACAGGTTTCAATGAATTAGATAACTGCTTTAAAAAAAATACTTTGAAAAGAACAAAAGACAAAATCAGAGCACACAGTTTTGTTCAAAAGTGCTTTGAAGTTTAACAATAAATAAATCAACACTGGTTCACTTGGATGCACACATTAGGGATACTATTAGCCTTAAACTCTGTTGAGGGGAATTATAGTGTACTTCTTTTTTCAATAAAGACATTCAACAAACAAGTACAGTCCAAATCCATCTTCATAGATCTCTATAGTGTTCATGTGGTTGGGTTGCTGTATCCCAGGACATCTGCCATGTTGCAGTTTTTGACCTGTACCTGCATGAACTTCGCTTTTTGTTTCTGTCGAGTTAAACATACTCCTGAGGTACCAGTGATCCTGTCTCTTTCTTCTTCTCACATCTGCCTGATCCATCCTGAAACTCTACATCTGAATGGAGTTCTCTTCAAAAGTAAACCACTGTGTGCAGTTGAGGAAGGTTCCACATGAACAGCCTAAAAACCCATGAAGTTCCTAAGCAACATAGGAACTTTGAGGATGGATATGGACAATAATCAAAGAAATCTACAATGGTTTAAGACTACAATTTGCATGAACAGTTCTGCAGTAAAGCGACAGAACACCTCACTAATGGTGTAACTATAATGAATGGACATTCAATGGCAATCAGATGAGGATGGGTGTTCTTTTGAGTCTGGTTCCTCTCAAGGTTCTTCCTCGTACCATCACAGGGAGTTGTCACTGTCCTTGTGTCCTTGTGACTGTCACCACTGGCTTGTTTATTAGGGACAAACTTATAGTCACGTGACTGGTTGCTTGCATGAATGTACAGGTGTTTAGGTGTGCACAGATTTGTGAAAATACTTGTTAATACATTTTGTGCATGAATGCAGTAAGGCAATAAAAAGTTATAAAAGACGTCAGATGCCAGAGAAGTGATGACAGACACATAAGCGTGTTATTGCATAAACACATTATCTGATACATACCTAAAATATTATGGCTGCATAAGAAACATCCTGTCAATTACCTGTTTATGTAAAACGCTCTATAAACCGGCGGAAACTCACCTTTAACGAGTCGCAATCCCGAGGTGAACCCCGGTTTGGTCAATCCGGACGCTGTGTGGAGCGACATTTTGCGTTCAGTGATTTTCTCTCCTACTTCCGGAAACAAAGCGACCTCACCGCCGAACAGACCAAACACATCAAAGCATGTGACGTCACGAAGACGTCACTGGCGTTGATGTGTTTTGGTGAGCCAATCAGGTCACAGCTGGGGCTTTTGAACGGAGGGGAAGGGGCGGGGCTTAGCGCTTCTGCCACTAGTCAAGGACGATTGACTTGTCACATTTCTAATCAGTGCTAAAAAGTTATATTTCTCCAATCAGCAGATCTGATAGATCTGATAGAGTCCTGGCTGTGAATCAGATTTACTTATGAACTTTACATTATGACCACCTGCCGAATATGAACTGCTCTCTGGTTACGCAGCCGCATGCGCAACAAACTGCGATTCACGTATTCTTACGCCTTTCTATCAGAAACAGCAGTAACTTCTTCAGCAGTTTCCGGACCACACGAACCCGCCTTCACTCTCCACGAGCATCAAAGAACCATGACCGCCAGTGACCCTGTCACTGGTTCACGACTGGGAACAGCCCACAAAAGCAGCAGTTTTCTGACCCAGTCGTCTAGACATCACAATTTGTATCTTGTCAAACTTGCGTCTTACGCTTGCCCATTCTTCCTGCTTTTAACACGTCAAATTTCAAAACAATCATCTTGTAAAGGTGCTTCTTTAACGTCGCATGTACATTATAGCGCAGTGATATTGTCTTTGCAAATCCCAGCAATGTTTGAAGGCTGGGGTCAGCATGATGCAGTGCGTCTGGAGCCTCAATCAATGACCCATGGGTGGAAGCTTGACTACACTGATGCTTTAGTCTCCGACCATCCAATGAGTAACCAAAAACATTAACCACTGAGCTACCACTTCACCAGCTTGTGTTCATTAGAGGTGATTTTATATCTATCCCTAGATTTCTGTAAAGTTTATAACTGCAATACAATCGATAAGAACCACCAACCGGTCCTATAGAACGATTCAAACCCTTAAAAACAGGTGTTTATTAGTAACTTCTCGATTCCTCTTACACCAGTGTTTTTCTCCAAACACTTAAAAATGCTTTTACAGGAGCACGTCCCAATGCGGTAGATTCCAAACGTACCAGAACTGCTCCTATTGTTCTCGCTGCACCAGCATTCCAGAAACAACTTATTGTAAACATGTATGAGGATTTTTCTGTAGAGACTGGAACAAGTTTTAGAAACTGGAGTTCAAGCCTTCAGAACAGAGGAAACTAGAACTTTAATGAATAGACATTCGGTGTCACTCAGATGATGTGTTCCACTTCCGTCTGGGTCCTCCCAAGGTTTCTTCCGCAGACCAGTTCAGGCTCACCCCCTTGCTACCTTCACCACAATGTCTCTCATTAAAGATAAACATTTGGGGACAACTTCATTTCCATTCAGAATTATTTCTGTCTTGGGACAGTGTCTATTGTGAAAAGCTTTAAAACAAATAAAATCGAATTGCAGTCTCTCAACACTAAAAACCACCAAGAACAGGATCTCCAAAAACTGCTCCAAACTCCATATTTGTATATTGTATATATATTTTATAACTGAAAGCACATTTTAAATAAGATTGGCATCCAACTTCTATCCTAGCTCTGCATTGTGAGGAAAAGTACTAATGTTTGTGACCGAATCCCTTTTCAATGGAAAAAAAACCAAAAACCACCACTCGGGATCAGACTTTAGTAATCATTTTATTACACAGTTTTTAATCAACACACAAAGCTCAAAGAGCCTGTCAGGAAATTAAATATACAGAAGTTTGTCTGTGAGGAGTTTGTGTCCTCTTACCCAGGGACCCAATCAAGTCTGTCTCAGCCATGTTAGCATCTAATTTCATCAAGAGCAAGAGGAGAAATAATGCAGCTAAAAATGGAACTAAGAGTTACAAGGGAATGGGGTAGGGGGGGAGGGGAAAAAATAATACCCTAAACACATGCTTATCTAGTTTTAAATAACCGGACCAAAATCCTCCAAAAAGGTGTGAATGTATGTGAAGTTGCTCGTGGCTAAGGGAAGGAGTAGAGACAGTCTTGGTTATGGCGAATGGAAAAGGAAACAAAAAAATATATATATATAAATATATATATAATATATATATATATATATATATATATATATATATATATATATATATATATATATATTCATAGTATTCAAGTCCTTTAGAATGATTCACAAGAGAGGACCAGAAAGATCGAACATTGTTCAGTTAATAACCTGCTATGATTCTAAAAGAACTCCTTATAGATTTTATACAAAAAGATAGCCAGCATACACCCCTCCCTCCTCTGCCGAATGGAAAACACACACAAAAAAAACAAAAGAAAGAAACCCCTTTTTTCCTGATCCAATACAGTTTGAAACCCAGGAAATGGGGAAAAAAATGGGGGTGAGGGGGAAAATCTCTCTCCACTGTATCACAAAAAAAAAGCCCTCCCTCCCCAGTGTTTTAAAAACAAGGAATGCTTTTTTTCCCCGAGCCGTGGACATGTTCATCTGAGAAAAAATAATAATAATAAACAATCTGGCTGACCCTAAGCAGCAGGCAAGTCACCACAGCAACGGAGACGCTAAAGCAGGTGGGGGGGGGGGGGGTGTTCAAGATGATCATGATGGTAGGATAGTTGAGAACAAATGAGCTGGAACTGGACTCAAAGTCTGAAAGTATGTACACCATGGCTATGAGGGGAGGTTGGGGTGTATGGGTTGAGTTGGGGGACTGGGGTAAAAGGAGGGGAATAGGGCATGGGGCAGGTGCTCTGGTGAGGGGAAGTGTGGCTTAGAGAAAGCACTCCAATGGAAACCAACAAGATCTGTTTTGTTTTTTTTTGTGTTTTTTTCTTAATCTTTTTTTTTATTATTATTTTTTTATCTCTTAAACTTTCAAATCTCCCCTAACCTTAAGACGGAGAGGTGTAAATTTTTTTTTTCTCGTATCCCGCCGTGAATAGAACTCCAAAACTACATTGCATACTTTTGTGTCCATTCCCGAGCTATTCTGTTGTACCTGAAAAAGACAGAAGGAAAAAACACAAGCAGCCATTAATAATCAACACACAAACAGGAACACAAATTTATTTCCCCATGAATGCCTCGACCGCTTCAAACGCTTCAGCTGTTTGTTTTGAACAACGCCACACTTCATGTGGCAGCCATTTCCTCTTTTCTTATGGTGAAAAAAAGGCGAAAGATATATCTATTATATATAAATAAAATACCATTAGCCACATATACATACATATATACATATACACACACGTAATTCCTGTTTATCGTGGTGGTTACGTTTTCAAAACCCCCTGCGATAAACGAAAAACCGTGTTAAACGGAAGCCACTCTCAAATTGTCTATTGTTTACATTGTAAATCGGTAGAAACACTACTGTATTTATAGTAAGTACATGTACAGTAAACAGTTCTGTAGTAGCCTATGCGTAGTTTCTCTGCTTGTTTATTGGTTGAAGTGTCATGACGTCAAAAAAGAGGCGGAGTTAAAGATACACGTCACCACATTCTTGACTTTCTGTATTGTATTAGCATTTTAAATCATTTTATAATATTTTTAAAAAATCAGGGGTGCGAGATTTAAACTGCGGTAAAGCAAGGGATTACTGTATACATAAAAAAAAAAAACACCTTCTATTTAACAAACACTGAAAACTTCAGCGAGTTTCTGCATCGACTACACATTTTAAATCGAAGGAAGGAGAATTGAGGCTTTTGTCTGGACAAACACTGATTCATATCAGTTCCATCTTTGCACATGTTTGACCTCATATACAATTTAATTCCACCAAGATCAGGAAAAGTAATTATCCCATTTGAAACCTGCTCTCTACATAAAAGATATATTTTTGCAAGTCGAGCACTGCATCAGATGTCTGACACGTCCGCTTAATGATCTCTGAATAGCGATGTATAATGGTCCGGGGTTAGAACACAGTGTTTTTCGGCCCTCGCCCTAATAACCGCCACAAACAAGCCTATTTATCAATTTAAGTACAAAATCACTGTTTATTGCACAGAGAGGCCGGTCCTCACAAGGAGTGTGACTGTGATGGATTATGTGCAATAACTGGAACATCGCTCACAGTGCACAAAGTCCTGCAGGAACCGCTGTAAATTATAGCGACAAGGACGCCGCTTCCATACCAGATGTGCTGGTGCTTAAAAAAAAAAAGACCATGGATTCTGATGGAAATTCCCACTTTAAAGCATGTATGCATTGATTTTAAGCTAATAAATATTTTTTTTCCATTCACTGCTAAATTCTTACTTCTGATTGAGGTATTAACGCTGTAGTCACACTTTGGGTGGCGACGGGATGAGACATCATCCTACCGGGGCAAATTTTCATTGCTTTTTATACACCGAACAGAAATAACATTATGACCACCTGCCTAATATTGTGTTGGTCCCCCCCCTTTTGCTGCTAAAACAGTCCTGACCATTTGAGCATTAACAGCATGAAATTCAGCAGTTTGCGCTCTTCTGTTAAATCGGACCACACGGACCAGACTTCGCTCCCCACTTGCATCAATAGGCACGACCCAGTCGCCAGTTCACCGCTATTTTTTCCTTAGACCACATGAAAGATACTGAACACTGCAGAACAGGAACAACACAATGGCTGCAGTTTTGGAGATGCGCTGACCCAGTCGTCGAAACGTCAATTTGGCTGACGTCAAAATCGCTTCTTAAGTGTGGCCACGGCCTCATGCTCGCCCAAGGACCAGTAGGTGGACGAGACAAACTAAAAAAAAAAAGTTGGTGAAGCTTCCCTTTGGGAGACTCATGTAAGATTTATGGAAGGAGTCTCCAGTGTCAGTGATTGATAATAGCCCCCAAAAAAACTATAACGGATTACTTCAACAGAAGAGGAAAGATGCACTTAGGGAAATGCATCAGTGTGCACTGTCCCACCACAACTCTTAACTTCTCTAGAATAGTGCACCACAAAGTGTGCAATTTGTTAGAACGAAGCTTTGGGATTGCTCTGTGCACTTCTTCCCCCTAATATACAGCAGGCTAAAACAGAAGATTAACTTTGAATCGTGAAAACATCCGTATCAAGCAGATTTAATTTCTTCAACACTCAATTCAAGAAGACGAAACGTGTTGATTTTTGCAAACAACCATATGTTCAAATCGGACCACCGACCTTCACTATGATTCCTCTCAGTGAAATGAGCTCATCAGTTATAAAAGTAGTGAACTGAGAAACGTACTTTTCCCTGTCGGTCTTGTAGATGCGGGCGATCTCGGGTACTAAGGGGTCGTCCGGATTGGGGTCGCACAGCAGAGAGCAGATAGACAACAGGACTGTGGAGAAAAAGAAAAAAAAAAGCAGGAAATGAAATCTCTCACACAACAGGATGTAGAACAAAAACAAAAGCAGCAGTGAATTTGCATAAATCCTCCTTTTTACAAGGCCTTGTGCTCCGGTTACTTCAAAAGTTAACTTTTATTTACCGGCCGCAAAACTCAAGTTCAACTCGTTCCAAAAGCCCATGTGACTATCTTTACAGCATATCATCTTTATTCCCAAGGCAAACGCTTGCTTTAAACTGGTGCACACTGGTCTTGGGGGAGGGGTGTGTGTGTGTGTGTGTGTGTGTGTGTAAATCATTGAGTTTATCATTAGTGAGTGTTTATCTACTGTAAAATGCTTCTTTGTAACTATTTAAAAAGGTTATGACCGACATCATACCAAGGACAAAAGGGTTTTTAAGGGCATGAACATTTATAACTAATTGTATCAAAGGAATCAATAGAGGTCAGGATTTTATTCTATTTTATTTAGAAAACTACATTACATTCATGGCTTTTGGTAAACATCATCCCAATTGAATTATAAGCAGTTCAGGATTAAAATACTTTTATTTTGGAGTAATATATATATTAAAAAAAAAAAAAAGGCATTTCAGGTAGGCATTTGCCTGCATTTTTTATGGCTTTTTTTTGTTTTTGTTTTTTTAAACTTCCTTGTGTCAGGTATGAACTTTGGCCCATATGCCGATCCCTGTTCTGCACGAAGAAGTGAACAATGCTCATTCCAAAATGATAACACATTCCAGACCAACACACTCCAGTTTTATGTAGCAACATTTCTAGACATAATCAGGATGGGTAGTTTTTAAAGAAAAGTAATCTGGTGTATTGAACTCAGTATTTACACTTGTAAAGAGCATGTTTTAAACCCATGGTTCTCAAAGCAAACTAGAGTGACAGTCATTCTATCTATATGCATTGTCTGGAATAAAACGACAATACCAGAATTTCTGGAATCCACTAATTTGATTGGACGCAGTGGCATTACAAGAGTGCATTTAAAAAGACAATACATCCACTACAGGCTGACGAGCAGTCAGTGTGCCACCATGGCAACCTACAACACTTGTCTGGCTGTGGATTCTTCAATATCTACTTTTTACGATAAAGCAAAAGCAAACAAACCACTTGGCCAATTTATAGGCGAAATCTAAACAACTTTGAATTTATACCACACCGCAGCTGAATCTGATTGGTCGGGACGTACGTATGGCTCAGACAGCATTTCTGTCTGCAACACAAGTGAGCGCTGGATATTCATGCACTCGTTCTGACACATTGTTTCTATAGTGACGGCTCATTAACTAGATGTACAGGAGATGCGGCATGAATAAATGCTATGTTGTGGCTTTAGAGAGACAGCGAGCGAGCGAGCGACAGACAGAAAGAAAATAAGGTACTTTGACATGGTGGACTATTTTGTTAGGAGACTTATGTAACATCTGTGGATGGAGTCTCAGGGGCCAGTGCTCTGTAAGAGTCACAGGGTTTGTCTCAAAGGCTTTGCTGAGGTGATACACTTGATACAGACGAGTTTAGATTTCTCTGTAAAATGAAAATCTGTGGTTTGTGTGGGAGAGGGAGAGAGAGAGAGAGAGAGAGAGAGAGAGAGAGCGCGAGTGTGCGAGAGAATGACACTGAGAGAGATGATTTTATTCATCCCAGAAGGAAATTCACAATGTTAAACAGATACAAAGAGAGCGAGAGAGAAAGATATATATATATATATATATATATATATATATATATATATATATATATATAGGAACTCGACAAATTTAACTGAAAACATTTACTGTACATTGATTAAAAAAAAAATAAATAAATCACAAATTTATAGGACTATAATCCAGTATCAGATCAGCATCAGTTGTAATTCAGTGTGTGTGCGTGTGTGTGTGTGTGTGTGTGTGTGTACCTTTGGAGATGGTGAGTGCAGGAGACCACTGAGACCGTAGAATATCCAGACAGATGCTGCCATTGCTGTTGATATTTGGGTGGTAAATTCGTGTGGTGAATGCAACCTAGCAGGCGGACGAAACACGATCAGTCATAATCAATTGTTTTAAAATCAAATAATCTACCATAAACAAACACTGAATTCAACTAGTGCAAATGAAGTTATATTGGGTTGATTGCCATTTTAAAAAAAAAAAAACAAAAAAAAAAACCACCACTATACAACAGATTCTTTACATTTACTTTTCAAAACCTGTCATTACTGTCAAACACACATTTAACAATGATTTAAAAAAAAAAAAAAAAATCAAACAGCTGCCATGTATGATGCAGGTTTTTCCACTCAGAAACAGAGAGTCAAACCAAACACCGCATCCATTTGTTACTATTATAAAACAGCTCATTTGAATAGGGATATTTTACTGAGAACTCATTTCCTCATACAGACATCACGCAGACCATCTTGAGGCATGAAGCAGAGCAGGAGCTCCTCAGAAGAAAAGATACTGACCTTTGGCGGTTTGAAGGGGTAATCTGTGGGGAAGTGAATGGTCAAGAAGAACACGCCACCCTGATAAGGACTGTCGTTCTGAAGGACGAGACGAGGGGAAGATAGAAACATGTATACAGTAAGTGATAAATCAGAGCTGTGCAATAAAAGAATCCTGTAACGCAGGAGGGAAAAGAAAAAATACTTACTGGTCCCATTATTGTGGCCTGCCAATGAAACACTGCAAGACACAAATGACAAGAATGCAAACGTGAGCCTGGGTGTTTTTCAAAAACAAATAAGGGCAGCCAAAAAAAATGAACAAATAAGAGAAATTGGTGCTTTTAAGGATTGGCCAAGTCCCGAGTTGATTTTCTCCAACCAAGAT
This sequence comes from Silurus lanzhouensis, assembly GCA_039877035.1. Classification (NCBI taxonomy): domain Eukaryota; kingdom Metazoa; phylum Chordata; class Actinopteri; order Siluriformes; family Siluridae; genus Silurus; species Silurus lanzhouensis. Next base: position 1,855,680 of record JBCEWE010000454.1, read on the forward strand.
CCTCACCAAAAAAATTATTTTTCCAGACAAACTGATCAATAAAAACAGCTGCACCACAACTTTGATGAGACTCAAATAGGTATGACGGGTGTTTTTCCCCCTCGTGGCTGACCCCGACTCTGTGCATTAAACCACCAGATATATTTATATAGTGTTCATCATGCCCTACTTATTTCTTACTATTTTTATTTATTTTTGATAAACACAGACCTCAGAAAACCTTCAACTTTCACTGTTAACTTTTGAAAAAGGCACAGTATTTGACGACATGCCTCATTTCTGATTTCTCCTCTCGCTCTTCCAACATGAACCAGACTTCAATAAGCTTTTTTTTTTTTTTTTAAATGGACACAATTTGTTAAGATTAGATCTTAACACTAAAGTAGGTTGGCCTCGAACTATATGAACAATAGTTTGTGGACACCTAAACCTTCATATGTACTTTCAGAAAATTATTTTCCACATTTGATTCCCATCTGAAGTTATACCAGGCACTCTTCTTTGAAGATGTTCCACTAGATTTTGGAGTGTGCTTGTGGAGATTTGTGCTCATTCAGGTATTGGGCTTTTATAAAATACGGCACTGATGTGAGGGATTGGGGGGGCAGTCAGAATTCACATTTATCGCAAAGATATTCAGAAGGGTTGAGGTCAGAGCCCTATAACAAAGCCACTCAAGATCTTCTACTTCAACTCATGTAAAGCATGTGTTCATGGAGCAGTCTTTGTGCACAGGGTTTTTTCATGCTGGTACGGGTTTGGGTCTCCTAGTTCAAGGGAAAGGAAGTTTAGTGCCACCACATCCGTTACAAAATTATGTGCCTCCAACTTTGTGCTGACAGTTAAACAGTCATATGGCTGGAAAAGTCAGGTGCCATACAGCGTGCTTAAAATAGTATTTTTTGAGCCAACACCCCCATCCCCACCCACTAGGATGTACATTCACCTATTTAAACAAAAAAAAATGTAATGCAAATTAAAACCTTCGAACTGGGAATTGTTTTTTTAGTCGATTAGTACACTTGTGAGGGCATGATTTAAGCCACGTTTTACATAGTTTACAGGCTGCATGCCATAATCAATTACCCCCCTTCCCCCAAATACATGCTGTAAAATAATCCAATTTAAGTGTATATCTAACGCAATGCTTGGAAAAGGCAAACCTTCTCTAACCTCTTATGCCGAGCGTACGCACGTCGGATTTAAAGTGCACAGGATGTTTAAGCTGTACATTACACGTTACTCTTTTGCAGAGCTCGATGAAACCTTACACTCGCAGATGAAAAGCTGAGATCAGAAAAAAACGCTATGAAGAGAAGGGTCAATGGATTGATGATCGATCGGCAACCTGTTTAAAGCTCATACTAGCACCTGCAGGTCTCAGTACAGAATGGTATTCCAGGAACAAACTAATTTTTTTTTTTTAAATAAACATTTAATACCAGTACAATTCATTTATATTCACCTCAGATAAGGTAGAAGTTAAATGACTGCTACTTACTGTCATCCCCTACTGGTCCTGCTGAGCACTGGGCTGGGGGATCACGGCCCAAATCGTGCAGCTCCTTAAACACACACAGACAAAATATACATTTAGGGCACCTGGAGATTTACAATTCATTCATTTATACAACTGGGCAAATGAGGGTTAAGGGCACTGCCCAAGAGCCCAGTAACAGCAGCAAGTTGGGTATAGTTTATGTATAATGAAAGGAGAGTGCATCAGAATCAGGAAGCTCTCGCAAGATTGCGATGGACCTTAACAGGGAACATGGTGAGTGCATCACACACACGACACTGCTGCCAAACTAGGAGCTAAAGCGTAAGACGGCGGTGTGTGCAAGTAACAGTTGGCTAAAAGGTGTTATGTATGGAGACCCCAAATCCATCATGGAAAACTACCTTAAAAGGATTGGACTGCTGGTTACAATCTACATTCAACAAGAAAAGATGGCAAAAACTAAAAATAAATATAAAGATTCAATTAGGGTTAATATTTAACCACATTCTTGTAATCTTAGTCGATAAGCAGGAAACATAACAGAAAAGAAATACTAAATCACAGTTATCAAAACATACCAGTTACACCACATATTAGTGTAAAAATACAAAACAGTACTGCAATAATATAAACATTATGACCATACACACACTTTTTTGCAGATTAACATGAAACGTGTGTATCAAGTACCAACAGCCTACTCTGTCCCCGCATGCGCTCTAAACGACGACGTAAAAGATAAAGAGCGATGAAAACGAAACTGGCCACCATCTGATCAGCTGTACCACGTAGTCCATTTCACGTGATAGGGTGTGGTTCTGACGATCCACTCTCTGCACTAAACTGATTTGGGGCTCTCTGGTTTGAGGACTGAGATCCGGTTTTCTAGAGTGGGATTCTGCTGCTGTGTGAACAGGTGACGAGTTCATATCAGGGCTGGGCATCGCAATGAGACGTGACACTGAGATCATGTACAATTTTTAATATTTTAGCTGTTTTAACAGAATTAAGGAGTCGGCTTTAATATATTATGTCAACCGAAAAGGTATATCCTTTTAGTTGTAGGCCATTTAACATTTCTAACATCTCTATAAATACAAGTATTATGATAAGGAACTGGGCAACAAGTAGCACATCAGTCTCATGATTGAGTTTGATGTAGGATGGACATTATATCTGTCACATCTTTAAGGCGTAACAAAAGCTTCCCCATAATCAAGTCTCATTTTTTTTATTCTCCAGTTTGCAAAACATGAAATGTTCCAAATGATTATTCATTAGTTTTCTCCCTTAGGTTAGTGTTTTCAAAAATAACGCTCTGTGTAGTGATTTGACATTTGTATTGCTTCGCCCACCCTATGTGTCAAAACAGACCAAAGCAGAGGCAGGTGTGAAAAACTTCCTCAGCTCTACAATAAAGGTGTGAAGCAACAACACGCCATTTGACTTGACTGAAGTCTACTACAAATAAATGTGATCAATCAGACCGGAATTAAACGTGCCGACACGGGGTCAATACTGACACCTACAGACTAGTCAACGTGTGTAAAGTGAAAGAAACTAGTTGGTTACAAGGTTTGTGGATCATCATTGTAAACACTAAACTAATCAAAATCAATTCACATGTTCTGAACTTTACACGGTGACGTTCGCTTCTTAAAATGGGCCCCGTCTCATTTATAACCCTCAAGCATTAAAGTTACTACACTTATCAAGTTCTTGTATGAAGGCGAGTCAAATGACAACTTGAATTCCTTGTTTGATTTTAAAGTTTTTAAAAACCAAAGTAACGAGTGCAGGCCGAAGGGAATTCTGGGGGAAAATGCAGCAGTTGAACAATTTGTAGCAACTAATCTACTTCACACATGTTCTTAGCAGACACCAAGTTATTAGACTTGAACTGATTACCAGGAACCGAAAAAGTTATTCCTTATAAATATAAAAGTTAGTTGAAAAAAGTATAAGTCCTCTAATGTATCTGTATCGGGGATTTAAAGCTGAAGTTGCTCCCAGGTGTAAAAGGTTTAAAACTATTTAGCCTACATTGTGAAAACAGCAGCTGGAAGATTTTTTTGATCAGTATAGTGTTTGTTATACACCTAATACAGGAACTGAGAATCAATAAACTTGAACACCAACGGACGACACTGACAGGTTAAACCTCGAAATTGTAAGGGAGAAAAAACTAAATGAGGAGGGGCGGTGCACAGACCAACAGAAGACTCACAGGAAAAGGAAGGAGGGAGACAGAGGGGAAAAAAACAACTTTGTACATAAACACAGGGCAAAGATCAGGTTCTGTTGTTACTGACAATTATTTCATCACTGACTCAAAATACTGACTGATCACATTTACAAATATTACCCCAATTCCCAAAATCTCTCTTACGGTGAATCTTGTTGCTTTTTAGTCATTCGCTACTTCAGAAATAAACAAATTAAGTAGACTGGAACTCTGCTGGAAGTCTTTTCTCAAACCGGGGATGCGGTGGCACCAAAAACCCTTCGTCCTTGTGACCTGTTACTGCTGCAAACGTCATGTTGCTGCCTCGCCTGCCTTTGTCCTAAACGTGATTGAATCAAATAGCCACTGACTACCAGAACGGAACCAAACAACCGTCCTTTCCCACCACAGCCACGGTCCCACTACGCTTTTGTTCAATTGAAGCCCATTCAAAGCATGCGAATGATTGAGACAGGAAACGCAAGCTCGGTGAGATGAAGTTTCACTTGTTGCTGCACCAAAGGTTTGGTGAACGTTGCATTGCAAAATTCAGGTCCCGTTACCGATAGGAGATCGATACGTTGTGGGCTCTACAGAAAATACATGATGAAGAAACACTCGTGTCCCCGTGTCCCGTTCCATATAACACGGGTTTAACATTATCAAAGGAACACTGAAAGCTGTAGGGTTTGCGATGCCGCTGCATACACCAGTAGATTTTGTGTGTCACACCAGGCTTTCATAGCAGGTATCAAACTTTCGCTTACTAAAAATCTAGTGCAGAGATGCCGGAGCTAGGGTCTGTGGTGGCTTATGCCTTGGGTGTGACCCATTCGAGGGGGAGGGTCCTTCGCACAGATCTTTATTTCAAATTCAACATGTAATTTTAGCTTTATTTTATTTTTATGCTACACACACAAAAAAAAGCACACTTCAGCTTTCTCAAAGTATCCTAACGAGAGCAAATTGTATTTTCAGCCCTCAATCGCGTTTCGACAGTTGGTGCAGCTCTGGTCTAGCGTCACCAACGTGTGCTGAAGGAAACAAAGACAGTGGATTGTAGGGATCGGAGAAAGGTGTAGGATTCAGCTCAGCTCTCTGGCTCGACCGTGACACTTTCCCTCGCTACCTCTCCAAGTTAAACACAAATGCCAATGGAAGAGAATATTGTTTTAGCTCCGAAAACATTCTCTCCACAAAAGTAGAAAATCTAAAGGATATTTCTTTCCGATTTCACCAAAAAAATAAAAACCGACAGCGTAAAAACTTCCAAGTGTGACTGCTTGATATTTGAATGGTTTGTTATATCGGTGAAGCAAATCAGCACTCGGGTGGAGTCAAGCGAAGTTATTTGGTTCATATTTAAAACTTGTCCACGCTGCCAGAAAGCAGGTGCTGATGAATTTGACATATGATGACATTACTTAACCAAGCCAAGTGTCTCTTGTAAATTCAGAGTAAAAACAGAAAGCTGGATGGCTGCTGCATGTTGGTCTCACCTGTAGTCAAAATACAGCGAATTATAAATTGGACTAGCGAAAGAAAGAACTACAACACCACGAAAACAACCCCCCCAAAAAACCCTTCTAAAGTGCTGTGGGAGCATTTCCATGAGCATTAGAGGTAGCGTTACACGGACATCGGAAAATGAAGACCTGTCAGATTATTTAAGACCTGAGGCCTTTTTTTTTGGCCACATTCACTAAAGCGTATACACACTTCCACCACGGACCAGTTTAACACCACCACAGACTCGGACAGGGTCCAGTAGGTGAAAAATTCAGGTTAATACGTTTTTTATTCTTGATGCTTGAGGATCCCACTGTGAACTTTCCTCACATACCCCAGGATGTTATGAGATTGAGCTTGGAGCGTTGTGAGGCTCAGCCATGAGACAGCAATACCTGGAGCAAGAAAAAGGGGGTTAAGGGCCTCGCTCAAGGGCCCAATAGCGGTGATGGCAGCTTGATCAGTAACCCTGCACTGACCTATTGGAAAAATGACCCAACTTGAACACATGTAGTGAGGGACAGGTGGTGTTTCACAGGCTGACAGGACACCAGAGAAGGTGAAGACACACAAAAAAACGAAAGGAAAGAATGGAGAATAAAATCTTTTCCTTTTCACACACACAGAAACCGAAAGGAACAAGTGTTCGATTAAAAGAAATGAAGACTCAGGGCGTATAAAGACATACAAAACTGAATGTCCTGCTTAATCGTGAGCTGAAGGAAGAAGGAAAAAACGGTGTGTGAGGTTAAATATTTAGGATGTGACTAAACCTTATTAAACCTTCATACCAACCTTCATTCCTCCCTTCATACCGCGTTGCATCAACTCGGACGCTAGCATGACCAAACTAGCCGCACGGGTGCCAAAACTTAATCCCACACTCTTCTTTCAATACACCTTATATTTCATTTTAAAAAACTTAAAAAAAAAAAAAAAATAACACTCCTCTGTGGTACAACCGGTCGAAAAACATTTCCTTATTTTCTCCTCTGTGTGTAAACCGCGTCCTGTAATGTAGCAATTACATTAGCAAGAGAAAAAAACTAGCCGCTTATAAACCTAGCCCGTCGGACTTAGCCGTTTCCTAGCAACGAGACTTCGTAGAACTATACATATTTATATATGTATTCGTTATATATTAGTGTAGTGTCGAAAATATATATCAATATAGATTGAAGTTTTGATTCGTCGCGTTTTATAATCGTAAGCAGCCCCGACGCGGGCCTGCTGCTTAGCGAGCTAGCTATCTTAGATTAGCACAAAAAAGTCGTGCCGGCTAGTTCACCTTCCATGCTAGCTAATCTAATCACTTTTTTAATTGGATATTAATATATCCGAATTGACCGTGTTTTGAATGTAAATTCAAGTGAATCGCGATTAATCCGAGGATTCGATCAGGTTTTAGGAGTGTTAGCGGCGTTACGGGACACGATGCGTTCACATCACACGGAACTAGCATTGGGGTTTTTTTTATATTTTTCGCCCCGAAATGTTTACCGAAGAAGACGCGGAATTTGCTTATGGAGATCGGGATGTTGGTGAAGAAGTGAAGCCGGAGAACAGGATGGATCCCCGTGGTGGAAATCAGTGTGGATGGATAGCAGGCTGGTTATGGGGAAAGTCGAAGTGCGAAGCAGGAGGAGGCCTCACTGACTTCCTTCCTTACCTTGTGAATTCTCTTCAGGGCCATTGTTGTGCCTATGCCGCTGCTGATGCTTCCGCTGCTGTCCGGGGGAAAAGAAAAAAACGAACCACGCCGCACTCGGGGGATTTCTCCTCGGATCAACTCTTGATTTTGAGTCCGCGCGATGAGTGGGAACACCAGGCAAGGGTGGAAGGCTTCCAGACGGGAAGGGAGATGACGGAAACCGGTCGATGATGGTGTATATAGTTTTTTCCGAAGGCGAAACTGAAAGGACCTCCAGCAGCACTCCGAGTGACTGACTGAGAGAGAGTGTGCCTACAGCGCTCCTTCCTCCTGCAGCGGCCTCCGCGACCGAATCACGCCCATATTAGCCGCTCAAATGCGAACGCCTCCGCTTCAGCCTAGCGCAAAATAGCGCCCTGTTCGTCCTCTAGGACGCCATCTAGGCCGCATTATAGCGCTATTATACACCCTAGGTAGTGCACATGTATAGGGAGTGTCAACACTATTTAACAGTCAGCCCATACTTAGATAACAGCTACTTTGGAAATTCGTGAAACTAGCTCAAACATAGATCCGAAATGGCCGGGCATTCTATATACATTATATAGCATATTCGTACATCCAGCTTTATGTTTTGAGCCAAAATGGCGTTCATGTCGTCGCCCTTTTTGACGGGAAAGTTTAGTGTATTGATACGTATTTTATATGTGTGTGTGTGTGTGTATAATGGAAATTTGTTTGTTTTAGTGCCGTGGTTTAAATTCGTGTTTGAAAAATATTCACAAGCAAACATGTACACGGCGATCTCGCGACTTCCGGATTTTCACGCGAACAACATGAGAAGTTGAGCCAAGGCGGAGGGATATAGGGTTTGTTTTTATCGCGAGACAACGCGAGAGTCTCGCCACGGCAGGATAAAACGAGCATGAGTTAATTGCAACACTTGCTTGGTTGAGAGTTTCATTTCTCCATCCGGTGAAGTTCATGCAAATAAGAGAAACATCTCAACAACTTATCCATCACAGAATTAAACATCTCAATATGTTACTAAAATATGTATTAGGTGTGTGTTGTATGTGATCAGTAATTAGGAATTCTTTTGTGCAGCATCTGTATTTACTGATTGCTGCTGTATTAGGATCTGAGAGAACTTAACCTTTCCTTCAAAAAATGCAAAACATTTAACATTCACTTTTCAGGATTTACAGACAGTTAACACAGTCCCTTAATTTTCACAGGCTCAAAATTAACTGGACAAAGTAACATTATTATAAATATAAAAAAATTTTTCTGATTATGCAATTTTTTTTCCAGTTTTTTGACTGCCTGAAGTCCAGAATCCCCTTAGTTTCCTCCTTTGAGATGTTTTGTTCTGCCTTCTGTTTCATCTTCAGTAAGTGGGAACGCATGCTCAATTAGATGGCAAAACTTTTTTTTTGCCTTAAGGAGCTCTTGGGTTGCTTTTTATAGTATGTATGTTTTGGGTCATTATCCTTAAAAACTTGTGCTGGCCTAAGGAGAAAGCAACGCATTTTCAGAAATAATCCTTTAGAAATAATCAGCATCATCAATGAACACTAAATTCCTCTGGCAGTTGTATGTCCCCATGTAAAATAATCTGCCTGCATGTATGACAGATGATGTGTTATGCTATGATTTATCAGTCCTTCATTTCCTTCTACATTTTTACTTTAATAATTTAGGTTAAAAACACAGTTCCATTTGGCAAAGTATGTTGTTTTAGATTTGTGCAGACATTTTTAGAGGTTTACTTGCAGTCTAATATTCCAGACTGGTTCAAGGTGAAGGTTGGACTGCATCAAGGATCGGCTCTGAGCCCTTTCCTGTTTACAATGGTGATGTACACGCTGACGGACGAGATCAGACAGGATTCTCCATGGACTGTGATGTTTGCGGATGATATTGTGATTTGTGGTGAGAGTAGGGAGCAGGTTGAGAAGAGCCTGGAGAGGTGGAGGTACGTGCTGGAGAGAATGGGAATGAAAGTCAGTAGGAGTAAGACAGAGTATATGTGCGTAAATGAGAGGGAGGGCAGTGGAGTGGTGCGGTTGCAGGGAGAAGAGGTGGAGAGGGTGGAGGAGTTCAGGTACCTGGGGTCAAGAGTGCAAAGTAATGGAGAGTGTGTTAAGTGAAGAAAAGAGTGCAGGCAGGGTGGAGTGGGTGGAGAAGAGTGGCAGGAGGGATTTGTGATTTAAGATTATCTGCAAGAGTGAAAACTAAAGTTCATAGGACTGTGGTGAGACCTGAGATTTTGTATGGATTAGAGACAGTGGCATTGAATAAAAGACAGGAGGTGGAGCTGGAGGTAGCAGAGCTGAAGATGTTGAGAGTTTCGTTGGGAGTGACGAGGTTGGACATGAGTTTATTAGAGAGACAGCGCATGTAGGACGTTTTGGAGACAAGGTGAGGGAGGCAAGATCGAGATGGTTTGGACATGTGCAGAGGAGGGACATTGGGTATTTCAGTACTAGAATGCTGAGGATGGAGCCACCAGGAAGGAGGAAAAGAGGATGACTAATGAGGAGGTTTATGGATGTGGTAAAGGAAGACATGCAGGAAGTTGGGGTTAAAGAGGCAGATGTAGAGAACAGGGGGGGTATGGAGACAGATGATCTGCTGTGGCGCCCCCTAATGGAAGCAGCCGAAAGAAGAAGAAAAATACTTGCAGTCTCATATTCCCTTTACATCCTAGAGTATTACCAGTGGGTTACATTTTAAAGTAAATCTGTAGTATTTACATTCATGATGGTGTCTTAAAGGCCTTTTGGTGTTGTATTTCTTTAAAGCTCATAGTGAGAGTCTGCATAATCATCTACCAAATGCAAATTGAACACAGATACAGATCTATTATTGCCTTTACTTATCATGAGTGACAATGATCTCATTCATACAGTAGAGCAGCTGAAGGCCTTGCTTAAGGGTCCAGCAGTGGCAGCTATTCAATTCACTCCCCAGGCTCATAGGGGAATCCATCCTTATCTGGGTGACACTAAATGTACATTTGTTATAGTTTTATCATTGTTGAGGTGTACTGTTCAGTGACCTGTTCAGTAGCGGGCGCTCAAATTTAGAACTGTTCACGCCGACTGTAATCCTAAACCATTGTAGCAGACTGATATTAATTACATTCCAAGTTCTTGAGTTGCTCAGGAATTTCATGGATCTTGAGGCTGTTCATGTGGAACCATCCTCACCTGTAAGTGAATATAAACAGTCACTGAACAGTACGCCTCAACAACGATGGAACTGTAATGAACGGACATTCTGTGCCACCCAGATGAGGATGGGTTCCTTTCTAAATTTGGTTTCTCACAAGGTTTCTTCCTTATGAAGTCTCAGGGAGTTTTTTGGTTGCCATTGTTGCCACCGGCTCACTCATTAGGCGTACAATTATATGCACTAAACTTATAAATTCACATTTCATATGACCTATTTATCTCTGTAGAGATGTTTTGGGACAATGTCTATTGAGCTATAGAAATAAGATGGAATTGAAATGAAATGTAAACAGAATTTCACATTTTATTCAAAAAAAATAAAAAAAATTGTTATGCACAAGCATGATGATTCACTGAAAAATACAGTAGTAAATACACACAAACACATATTCATGCATTCGCCACTAGACTGATCGGGGGAATCCACTTCGCGTCAGCGCGCGCACATTTCCACCGGATGGCAGCACGAGGCAGCTCGTGAGTGGCCGCGCGCGAGCGGCTTGCGTGGGCGTTCCTGGCTCCGCCATCATGCCGGGGTGGTGCAGCGACTCCGCGCCGAGGAAGCCGAGGGAAGCCCGGAACGACCAGTAGAGAACTGCCCGGACAATCCCCCCCCTTACTCCTCCCCACCCCCCACCCCGACGGTTATCCTTCGACAATCGGTCTGTCCGCGCGTGCTTGCGTCCGTGCACTCCTGCGTGATCCGTGCGACAGAGCTCGGCTCGTGCACCTCCCTTCCCTTCATCCGTCCTCCTCCTCCTCCTCCGCCGGTAAACGGAGCGGAGCTGCACCGAGTGATGATGCGCTCCTAAAGCACCACAGCCCCATGAACATGTCCAACGCAGTCATGGGTCTAAACCCCACCGACAGGGTCATCAAATGTAAGTGCGTGCGCGGGTGCGCGCCCGGATGTGGTTTTTTTTTTTTTTTTTTGTTTATGTGTCTTTGTATCTCCATGTGTCATTAAAATTATCAATTTCTTTTACAAAATGTGGGCTGTCTGTGATTGCTCTGCAACAACCTCCACACATGCTCAATCTGATCTGCTTCTTCTTCTACTTCTTCTTCTTCTTCTTCTTGCATTTGGTCCATTATGATCTGATCGTGCTATTGTTCGGATCTGGGATGTGATGCTCCATGGCCCATTTGTTTCTGGTGTACCCTGATAGGCTGTTAGGCTGGAGGCTGGAGGCTGTCTAATGAGCTTCAGACCATCTTTCTGCTAGTGGTGAATGTGTGAATTGCTATAGAGAGAAAGCAAGAGGGGGGGAGAGAGAGAGAGGGAGAGAGAGAGAGAGAGAGAGAGAGAGAGAGAGAGAGAGAGAGAGAGAACGAGACCTACAGAGGGAGAAGGGAAGAAAGAGAGGCAGATTGGCATCGTTTCGGGTCCGATGAAACGTTTTTCCGTGCCGTTTTGACGATGACAGCCGCCAAAGGACGACCGAAAGGTAGATCTGATTTCTCTTTGCTCCCATTTCTTTCGATTTGATTCCATTAAGATTTAGCAGGACCGCCTCTCCGGAAACCATCGATCCATCCTGGGCTTTATCTCGTGACCCGGAGAGATACTATCTGATAGATGACAGCCTGGGAGATGCTCATGGACTTGTTATATAGACGATATCCAATCTGGGTATGCTGTTTAAACCAGAGTGGATCTAATCAAACACGATCCGATCAGACTGATCATCATGGCGATGACATTAGACCATACAAAAATAGACTATGCACAGTTTCGGGATTGTTACGTTCCTTTATATCGAACATAAAACTGGATGTAAAATGCTTTATATTGCTGGTGTATGTGATATACAGAGTTATATGCTTTATAAATACTTAAAGAGTGTTAAGAGAAGCGATTGTAAAAGAAAAAAAAGTGCTTGTTTTTGCATATTACATGTGTTGGTTGGTTGTGATGGAATTTGTGATTGTAATATTCTTATTAAGGAAGACAGTGTGGCACTGGAGAGACTGTTGGCAAAAAGCGAACGGCCAGAAGGGAAACGAGAGTGAGAAAGAGAGAGAGAGACAGAGAGAGAAGCAGGAGGGGTTTCATTGGAATCCACTCTAAATGGGCTATCCCTCACCGAGGGACCGTTTCCCGACCAAAATAGTGCAGCAGCATATGCTATTCGGCATAAAATAATCATATTATGGCATATGGCAGCTCTGAAAATGGTCATCAGAAGCATTTTTAACAAATATTATTACATGTCACAGAGTACAGTGATGCTCCGGATGAGATCTCGGCTGTGTCATAGCATGTGACCGTCATAGCACGGGCTCGCGGTCAGCACATCCGACAAGGATCCTCTAACTCTGAAGAAACTGACTACAAATCGATCACCAGGTCCGGGCTCGTGCAGGAAACATCTCAAAATGTTCACATTTTCACTTTCACAAAAACTGCATTTCGTTGCTGTGTACCTGTACTACGCAATGATAATAAAGTTCTATCTATCTATCTATCTATCTATCTATCTATCTATCTATCTATCTATCTATCTATCTATCTATCCATCCATCCATCCATCCATCCATCCATCCATCCATCCATCAATGCCTGTAGATATACAATTCTCCTATTGGTGGCTTTGTAGCAATGTTAAATCTACGTTGGCCCTGTAACAATAATGTTTCTTAGCTGTGCTAAATGCAAAAGTGCAGAATTAAAACAAAACAAGCCTTCTATACTTTAACAACTAAATCTAGATCTAGTTTTGTGTCCTAGCTTGCTTGCTAACTTGCTCTCTCAGGGAGTTTTTCCTTGCCACAGTCACCACTGGCTCGCGTTTATTAGGAATGAACTTAAAATTATAAAGAACAAACTTAAAGGTGCTTCTTCTTTTGGATTCTCCCATTAGAGGGCGCCACAGCGGATCATCCGTCTTCATACCCCCCTGTCCTCTACATCTGCCTCTTTCCCCCCAACCACATGCATGTCCTCCCTCACCACATCCATAAACCTAATGCTTGGTCTTCCTCTTTTCCTCCTTCCTGGTGGCTTCATCCTCAGCATTCTCCTACCGATATACCCCATGTCCCTCCTCTGCACATGTCCAAACCATCTCAATCAAACTTATAGGTACTAAATGTATATATTCTTTCAGACCATTTTATAACCATTTTATCTCTGTAAAGCTGCTTTGACACTATGTCCATTGTAAAAAGCGCTTTACAAAGATCTATGGTAAAATGTTGCTAGCTATAGCTAAGCAGTGCTGTATCTTGCTACCCACATACATTTATTTGCATTTATGGCAATAGCAGATGCTCTTACCCAGAACACTAGCCCAACAGTGGCAGCTTGGTGTGGCTGGGATTTGTACTTATGACCTTCGGATCCAGTTAGCAAGCTTTAGTTAGTATATGGTGAGCCTTAGTTGTACTTCTAGCATAGTATTTAGGCTAAGCGTACAAAACATCAGTTGTTAAAGTGTTTTTGCTACCGTTCATAGCTAGCCTTCTCTTCTCTCAAAAACTCATTGTGCGACTCATGGGTTATGTTGTCACAAATGACAGAAGGATCTGTTTTTAATAGAACCGAGTTGTGCTCAAAAAGAAAAATTCAGAAGGAAGACGAGGTACAAGTACTGTGTACTTCATTCATTAGCTATTGCTATTTCATGCTGATCGGATTGTGTGGTCACCACATCAACAAAGCATATCTATTGGTATTACATCTGATGCTGAAAATATTTTTACGTGGGTTTTTTGGGGGATTTTTAAGAACGGCAGAATTTATGTTTGCCACTGAGGCAAGTCCATTGTCCTTTTTTTTTTTTCATGGAATCATTTACCTACATATTTAAGTGTACCATTGATCTTCCTAATGATTTTACCATCACATATCCTTTACATTGTCTGTAAGTCAAATCAAGTCAAGTCAAGTCAAATTTATTTCTATAGCGCTTTTCACAACAGACAGTGTCTCAAAGCAGCTTTACAGAATGTTAAGAGTTAAGGTAAATGATGTGTTTATCCCTGATGAGCAGCCATGGTGACTGAATGAAAAACTCCCTTAGATGTTATGAGGAAGAAACCTTGAGAGGAACCAGACTCAAAAGGGAAACCCATCCTCATTTGGGTGACATCAAGAGTGTGATCATAAATCTTTTAAACAATACAGAACACTGGAGAGTGAGAACTAACATGAGCACTGGAATGTAAGATTATGAGTAATGTTCTTTCTACAGTCTTATACAGTCATTTGTGGGCTTGTTTGTTCTAGCCAGCCTCAGTATTTTTTTGCTACCTTATAGGCCAGGTTACAGGTAACACACTGGTTTTGTCTTCTTGCAACAAGTAAACTTATTTATAATATTTTCAAGTATGTATATGTTTCTTTCTTATTGCAGTGGAGCAATATTGCTAATAGCAGCGATAGCTTTGTTTGTTTGCAGTGATATTAGATTCTTAGTTGGATTCGAATGAGAATGTTGGGGAAAAGCATTTATTTTATACGAGTACAGTACAGAAGTGTACTAGGCCATTGTCTTAATATTGCTGTATATGTTTGTTTTTGTGAGTGTCTGGTCAGTATTAATGTCTACTGTATATACGGTGCCTTGCATTTATTTCTTGTTTTTAAATTCTTTTACATTTTGTAGATTTTACAACTTGGAAGTGAAATTTTTGATTAGGATTTATTTATTTTTGCTTTTGATTTACACGACATGTCTAACATTTAAAGATGCAAAATTTTGGTTTCGTTTTTGGTTGACTAAAAAAAAAAAAAAAGGAGATATTTGCTGGGTTTTCATATTCCGGGTCAATATTTGGTATTACTGCTTTTGGCTACGGTGACACTTGGGGTATACCTGCATCCGCTTTATATCTGAATGCTAATATTATATTTTTATTTCCATTCTTTTGGGAAAATAACAACCTCTTTCAGATCGGATAGAAACTGTTACAAACTCTGGGGCCTTTGGGAAGTGTATTTGCAGCATACCGAGGATATGTAACATTGGTGGGTGCATGAGAATTAATGTAGGGGCTTCACGGCAGTAGAATGGAATACTTTTACCGTAACTTGTTTTATAATTCTTAAAAAATTGCAAACTACAAAATTTCTCTGAGCTACTTCAGTATTACGGTTGGTTGTTTCAATTCATGATGTACAATCCTAGTGAATTTTATTTCGTTCCTGGTTGTAAAACAAAAAACTGGAACAGTTAAAAAGGGGGAGGATTGAATATGTACAGTATCTAAGGCACTGTGTATAATTAATATTTTTTTTCAGAAATCGATTCATGAGATGAGGATTCACACAGAGAGAGAGAGAGAGAGAGAGAGAGAGAGAAAGAGAGAGAGTATACTATCATTTTCTTTTGACTTTTAGACCCTTTATTTCTACAGAAAGGCTTGGCCTGCCATCTGAAATGTAATAGCTAGATATGAAAACTGGTGAAATATGATATGATGTGAGAAAACAAGTAAGACAATAAAAGAAAAAGGGAAAAGGATGAGAAGTGGAACAGACAGGGAATGAGACAGGATGCTTACTCACAAACCCACAAACATGAGTATTTAACAGTGACCAGAAACAATAAACTAGAACATTGCTGAAGTTTATTTCTTGTGCACTTCTTGTGTCTCAGCATCTCTAATCATGCAGCATAAAAAAGAATACATGTAAAAACTGGTGATTACGGTATATAGTGTCTCAGCTGCTTATCATATATAAAAAATACTAGTAATTGAAAATTTCTCTGCTGTATAGTTAATACAGGGATGTCTTTCATGCTGTAATACAGTTTGGCCGAGTTATCAGTTAGGTGATAAAATCAACTGATATTTCTGATAGAAAGGTTCTCTAGACTTAACAGTATTTTGGAAATCGGCTCATGTTGTACTGAGAAACGTGTTGCTTTTTAAGTTTTCCATTTCACTGTTTTGAATATTGCTTTTGGATTTGATGGCGGGTTGATGATCCTTTTTTGGCCTGACATTATTTATTACTCTATTTACAGATAAACCAACTTGTCCACTTCATCCAGGAATTAAAAAAAAAGTATGTTAATTTTTATGTATGATATTTAGGGAGCTGTATTTCCATTTTAAATTTGCATCAAAAATCTGGATAAAAAAAAACACATTGTACACGCATACACGTCCAAAAATCATCTTAGTGCTTTCTGTCATGTGCTAATGATTACTCTTAAACTTGACTCACTTTTTGGAGAAATATGAAGTATATCAGCAAAGTTCTAAGTCTGAAACTTTCACATTGACTTCTAGACCGTATTAGCTGATTTGATTGGTTTTTAGGACCTCCAAAACTCTTTTTCATTACGCATCTTGGTGAGTAGTGTATTAACCAGCTTCACGTGCACCACTAAATCGGTGTATAAGAGAAGCGTAATGTCTGAAAGCCGTCCTTATAGGAGCAGACGACCTTGTGGGCCTCGTGGACTGAATGCAGTCGTATCACCAGAGAATGTCACATACCTGCGTAATGTGTTGGTTAGCCAGTAGCCAGTGGATGATGCAATGCAGGCAGTATATTTTTGTACAGGGACATCATTAGTGTTAAGTGAAGCTTAGAACGGATTCGAAGACTGGAACTGAGCACCGGTGCGTTAAGTGTGTTTATAGATGGAGCTGGGTTATTGTATTGTAGCACCAGAGCTTTGGGATAACGCTAATGACGATGATGCAGGTTTATACACACGCATACACCGATGCAAAAACGCAGTATATTCTTACATTGCAGATCAGGTAAAGCCAGCCTGACGCTCATTCACTGTACGCCACTGAACTGTAGCTGCTCCTTTAAGGGTCTGTTCTAGTACTGGAAAGTTAATATTTTACAACCCCTGAGCTACCAGAGAGCAACTTTCATGCCCACAGGCCTCTACATTATCTTTGTCATTCGACTGGTTTCTGCCTTACATGTAAGCTGCCTTGGTTAACAATGAATACGTTTAAACCTTGGATCTTGTCCTGAAGCTTCTGCATCCGTATGTGTCCACGAATTGTGTTTGGCAGGTCGACAACAATGTGACACTTTAGTCATGGCTATTACTGCTCGAAATACATTGGAAATAATTAGGCCAGGGAACTCGTGTGTCTCGAAGCCGCTGTCATAAAAGGATAAAAGCAGCAGCTTTTTTCCAGTTTGTTGCATTATGATCGACACTTTAAGAAGGTGTATGAATGCAAATTTGTAGGAATTTGCAGATCAGATCTTCTTACACATTGGGGGCAGTGTTTTATGACTTAATTTGTTAAAACACTAATAAAATTGCCCTCATTCTAATAAAATTACTCAAATGTGTTTTTTGTTTTGACATTTGTTTTGTTTATATATTTTTAGGATTTTGAGTCGAGACATGAGTTGCCTACGAAGAGTCAGAATCAAATCCTCATTTGCCAGTGAGACAGAGTAAACATTCAGTTTACAAATGATAAGCTTTCCAGCCACGCTGCGTCATCATCTAGAAGTCAGAATCAGGTCAAAAATCACAAGCTTTGGATTTAGTTCAGAGTTGAGTCTTGATCTTCTAAGTCATATGTACTAAAGTCAGAGCTGAATGTCCTGGTCTTTTGTGTCTGATCAGACTAAATCATAAGCCTTGAAGTCAGTTGAGTGATTATTTTTGGTGTGAAGTTGCAATAAGCTTTAAAATCTTATTTGAGTTGAGATTTTGAGGTCTTATTGTCCAAGTATTTCAAGATTTCACCGGTGAGGTCGGCTGCCGTCACGGCTGCTCCGGCTACGTTTTCTTTTTCCCTTGTTTTATCTCTTCCCCCCACCCTATTCCCTCATGCCGGTCAGTCGTATAAACATTTCACTGCATGTCGTACTCTGTATGTATGTGTATGTGATGAATAAAATTTGATTTGATTTGATTTGAAGTAGAGAGTAATGAGCTTTGAAGTCTGAGCCAGGCTGTGAGTCATATGCTTTAAAGCCCGGTTTGAGTTTTAAGTCATATGCATTGAAGGCATTGCTGAGTAAGCTTTGACATCAGGTTTAGTCAGGTTTAAGTAATACACTTTGAAATCTGTTGACGAATGAGTCATTATATTTGGAGTCAGTATATTTGGAGTCAGTATCTAGTTAGAAGTCGTATGCTTTTGAGTCAGAATCCATCTGAAAATCATATTTAGGAGTCTATATACGAGTCATAATTTTTGTAGGTATAATCTATTTACAAGTCTTAGTCTTGAAGTCAAGATTAAGTTATGAGTCATAAGCATTAGAGTCAGAATCTAGTTGCGAGTCATTGGAGTTATTAGAGTCAGTGTTCAAATATAAGCCATATACTTTGGAGTCTAGTTACAAGGCCTTCTGAGTCCGAATCTAATAATGAATCATTAGCTTCAGAGTCAAAATAAAAATTATATATTTTGTAGTTAGAGTCCAAATGCGAGTTTTGGAGGCGGGATCTAGTTATGAATCATAAGTTTTTGAGTCAGAGTCTAGCTACAAATTGTAAGTTTTAAAGTCAAAATCAAGGTGCAAAGAGTAAGCTTTGAATTCTTAGTTGAGTAAGAGATCCATGAGCTTTCATTGCTGAGCTAGACTGAGAGATACGTTTGGAGTCAAATGTCTATAAAGTCAGAATAGTCAGATTTTCAAATTCAAAGTCAAATCACTAAACAGTGGGGACATTGCTGTTTTTTTTTTTTTTTTTGAAAAACGCTATACATAAATACATGATTTTGACCAGATACATGCAAAAAAAATCCCGTCTTGTATACCAGAAATGTACATAAACTGTAAAAATCTAGTTGAATCTCTACAGTGAAAAGGAAAGAAAGGACGAGAGAATGGAGAGAAGAGGAAGGCTAATTTTAGCCCTTTTAACACACATAGTGTAGCTATGAGTTTAAAGAGAAAGTAGTGGGACAGAGCTTTGGCCTAATGAGGCCACGCTAAAGCAGGAAGTTACTCCAGTCCAACATGTCTCTCCAATTTTCCAGCATACTCCACTAGTGTTCTGTCTTTCAGGCCTTGCTGTTGTCTTATTCCTGCTGTAAGTCATTGCAGCACTCTGTGTTTACTGGCTCATTTTGTGTTAGGTTTCTCAGCATGTCGTCGCACCTGCCAGCCCGAGTGCAGATGGCTGTATGTGTGTATGGCATGCATTAATTGCGTGACTTCAAATAGCGATTTAAAAAATCCTTTATCAAAGGCGTGTGAAGAATAGCTAGCTTCTCTCGATCTGGGTCGGTGGGTGTGACACACATCAACACACATTTACTCGCTCTCACACGATTACTGTCCATGTCTCTCTCCCTCACTGTCTCCGTAACTCACTTTTAGCAAACACTTAGCAGAGGATACAACGACGAGTCGCAATGTTGCACTACATGCAGCGTTTTACATACTGAACAGGTCATGTTCTGGATGTTTTGGAGGTGTCGGAAAACGGATTCAAGATTGTTCTGGCGGACAAGCGGAGTTGGTGTCCGATGATCTTTCAGTTCCAGTTAAGCAATCACATGCTATATTGTAACAGAGAGACTTTCCCCAGAGTCGATCTCTCTCCATTCTCTCTCAGATCTTCTGTCCTAGTTTTCCTCTTGCTTGCTCTGTGTGACACACACACACACACACACACACACACACACACACACACACACACACACACACACCACCCAAAGCTTGTTTTATAATACCAATTCTCTTCTATATTAAATAATACAGTCCTTGATATAACAGTTCCATATAAATGTCATTAAACAACAGTGAACGGCAACGAAACATTTCCATAATTTCTGACATCAGAAATACAGATTATATTAGTATGCAAATAAAACAAAATCTCTTCCAACCCCTTTACACTCCTCAAAAAAACCAGTGTAATAACAAAATATTTGCATATCGAAACCTGATTGGTTCTTACATATTATGATGCAATAAGACTTTATATATCATTTGCTCAACTGTGGTGAGTCCTATATCATTTAATATTTTAAACTGATCTTTGTTTTTATTCCAACTTCTTCTTTCTTTAAAATAATGAATAATTCATTATTATAATAATTATAATAATGAATATATACACAATTTTGTGCCTATCATGTTGGCTTATATGCAAAGCTTATGCGTATAATGTACGGTACACAAAGGCTTTGAAATAGAAACAAAAGCTACATGACCTTTTTGTTTAGCAGATACTCAGACTGATCAGACTCCAAGAAAAAAAAGAGAGAAAATGGGAAAAATAAATTTTGTAATCAGGCAAAAGATTCTGTTTGTAAGACCTGAATTAGTGTTAGAATGTTATTGCATCATAATATATAATAGCCATTAAGGTCTCAATATACGAATACAAGCCTTGCAAATAGAAGGGTTTATTACACTCTGAAGTCCTAAAATGATTTTGGTTCTATTGCTTTATACTCTGGAGGCACTTCAGGGAGTCCTTGTTTATAAAATCGGGCAATAGAATGTTTTAATTCCCTTTAGGAAGTGAACAAGCCTTAGCAAATGTAGAGAACAATCAGACACATTTTGGCTTGGGGAATATCTAATGCTGCCTTCGTCCTTTTTGGAAGTTCATAAAGGTTTTCAAGTGGCAGTTATTAAGCTGAAATGGTTTTGGTTGAGGAAAAATAGACGAGGCCAGATAATAATTTTTTGCTTCTTTTTTTTGTACAATAAAAATATATGGAAAAATTGAACGATTTACAAAATGATTACATAATTTTTCCTGTCTGTTGTCAGGGTCATGTGATGCCCACCAGGAATTTTTGTAATTGACACACTTCCAGCTTGGAAAGTAGGAACTCATGGAAAAATAGGAGTTCCCGAAGTTGTAATTGCAACATCACGAGGATGTTTGCATGCATTCTCCTCGTAATTACGATATATCCGGCAGGTCTTGAAGCACAAAATGTGTACAGAATGTTTTTACAGAGGAAATAGTTGGCCCTTTGTTCCCTTTATGTGAAACTCTTACATAAAGCAATTTATTTTTATTATTATCATTTAATAGCTAACCATCCCCAGCCACTCTCAGTGCCGGTCCCAAGCCCGGATAAAATGGGGAGGGTTGCGTTAGGAAGAGCATCCGGCGTAAAACATGTGCCAAATCAAAAACGTGCGGAGGATCCGCTGTGGCGACCCCTAACGGGAGAAGCCGAAAGAAAGTAGTATTATCATTTAATAGCTACTCATATTTCATACACGTTGCTTGACCTTGAAAATAATCCACTTTAATCAGTTGCAGTGCTTCGTGCCCTGGTTTGAATTTGTAAATTGCGATGATGTTTCGCTGCTCCGACACAAGTTTGAGCAATTTTTTTCAAATATCGCATCGGCTAAATGTAGTGGAAAGGAAACGATCATGCTGGGAGATGGAAGATCTGAATGTGCGAGTGCCGTCAGTGAATGTGTAGATATTATTTATCTCGGCAGCGTTGGACCATGAAAAGAAAAACTCCAGACGCCATGCAGAGAGCTAGAGACATTTTTCAAGTTTGACTGGTTAGAGCTAGATCTTTAGTAACTTTCAAAGAGCGTATACTTTCTAAGAGTTTACTGGAGTGAGAGAGAGAGAGAGAGAAAGAAATAAAAAGAGAGAGTGGCGGAATGAGTCATTTCAGTGAATAGCCATTTCCCTGTTGTGTGCTTACTTCAGCACGGCAAGCTACTCCATTTTAACACCGGCGCAGAAGTGGTTTTTACGTAGTGAAAGTATTTCTGTTTCCCGGGTTGAGATTTAATTGCTGAGTTCAACCGCTATAAGTGCAGGTGTTCTTTATATTTGTCATTAGACAATACGCACACACACAAGGCAGCTGTAAGCGAATGTTCTCTTTCTGCTGACTCATGGTATTTCCATTTGTTTAGCGATCCAGCAGAAGAGAGTACAATCAGAGGCTGAGATGCTCGTATGGACTCATGCGTAAACGTTTTATTGGCCTAATGGATTGTTTGATGGATAACTGTTGTCAAATGCATGAGGGGGAAATATTATCCTTAATGCTTGTATGAACGTTTGCATCCCTGTGGGTTTTTCTTTTATGATGGAATCTGTTTGTTTATAGTTAGAAAATTCCAGAAAATCCAGAACCTGGCACAATCAACTGGCAACTGGTGTAAATCTGGTGCTGGAGAAGACTAAATAGGTACAGACAGCTGTTCAGAGGATATAAAAGAGGCTGGAGATAAAGAGGTTTAAAGATGAAGACAGTACACAAAACATATTCGTGGATATTTTGATTGCAAATTTCTTACTTCTGCATTTAAGCATCCATTGCTGTACAGTACACCACAACAATGATAGAACTGTAATGAATTGATATTTGGTGCCACCCAGATGAAGATAGGATCCCTTTTGAGTTTGGTTGCTCTCAAGTTTCTTCCTGATATCTTCTCATGAAGTTTTTCCTTGCCACAGTCGCCCATGGCTTGCTCATTAGGGATACACTTATAGCGGACTGAATTTATACTGTACATTCCAACTTCATAACCTCTTTATCTCTGTAAAGCGACTTTGGGACAATGTCCATCGTTAAAAGTGCTATACAAATAAAGCTAAATTGAATTTAAAGTGTTATACAGTAAGTTCTCTTTATTATTCATGATCTTAAGTTCACTAATTGACCCTTTAGAACAGATATGACAGCTAAGACACGAAACGTCTTTTTTTTATCCTCTGCATTTTGCTCTGTAGCAGGGGTGTCCAATCTTTCAAACGTTCATCATTGTTGAGATTATCTTCTGGCTTGGAGTGTTCAGGATTCTAACTCTTACTGTCAAAACTCATACACACACATACGCATGCACGCACACACTATCTATCTATCTATCTATCTATCTATCTATCTATCTATGCCACATTCTCTCTCTCTCTCTCTCTCTCTCTCTCTCTCTCTCTCTCTCTATATATATATATATATATATATATATATATTTCTCTTACCAATTTACCAGTAGCAAACACACACTCTCTCTTTATATACTGTACTCTTTATATACTGTATATTTCTTTCTATCAATTTACCTATATCACTCTTCTGACAAGATGTTTGTATCATTCTATGTGCCTTCTTTCTTTCTTTCTTTCTTTCTTTCTTTCTTTCTTAAAAATCATCAAACTTATAAAACATTTTAGACGTTGAAGCTGGCATTCTCAAGCTAAGTCAAAATTTGGAACTTTACCTATCAATTTGGTTTATCTCATTTTGGAAAATATTAGATAAATGTGACTATATTCAAGACATTTTCACTTGAAGATGAGACTTTAGATTTTTAGAATTTTTGAATATTTCATTATACTCTATATCAGGGGTCACCAACAGGTCACCCGCAAAGACAACATGGGTCGCCCACGGGCCTTTTCTAAAAAATAGCTTACCATAGCGCCACTTACCAGTGAGCTGCATCAAATTTTTTTTGTTGCTATTCTTTTTTTAAATCTGTCACAGATAGAGTCAGAAACTGGAGTATTGTTAAACACCTTGTCTTTATTTAGTCTGAACATATAAAAGGCAGAGGCTTGAGGAGAAGTACAAAACAGAGAGTGGGGAGAATCCATAATACGGGTAGAATCCGTAATGTGGGTAGTCCAGGGATGATCGCCAATGTGAACCGTTAAAGGCAAACCTATCTTGAGCGCTTCCTCTGAAGTGGAGCCAGAAAGTAATACTAGTGGTAGGAAGTCCAGTAGATCTCTCATGGCAAAGAGTAGAGTGAGATGGAATCGGGAGCTTATAAAGGGGAAAGGTAATGGGGAACAGGTGTAGGTGATTAGAGCAGGAAGAGGCTGAGTGAGAGTTTGAGCCTTGGATGGAGGCGTGGCTGGTGGTTCCCTGACAAAATCACACTTGCATTGGTGTGAATTTAAAAATGACAATATTAAAATATAGATGACTAGATACAGATGAATATCATTAATTATTAATAATAACATATAATTAAAGGTAAATTTAGCAAATCTGTTATTTCAGAAGTGCCTATCAATCTGGTAGCCATTCACATTAATCGGTACCCAAGAAGTAGCTCACAGTTTCAAAAAGGTTGGTGACCCCTGCTCTATATGGACAAATATACATATAGAACCAGGAGACCCAAACCTGTTCCAGTATGAAAATGTCCCTGTACACGAAGCCACCTCTATGTTGATATGGTTTACAGGGGTTGGAGTAGAAAATCTTAAGTGACCTGCTATAAAGCTCTGGTTTCAGCCCTACTGAATACCTTTGGGATTAATTTGAAAGCTGACTGCACCCCAGGCCTCCTCACCTACATCAGTACCTGAATTTACTAACACCCTTGTGGCTGAATGATCACAAATTACCAGAAGTTATGTTTTTATAACAGCACATGAGAACTAAATGTGTAATGGGATGTTCAAAAAGCACATACGAATCATATGGTCAGGTGTCCACAAACTTTTGTTCATTTAGTCCATGTCTTAATTTTACCTACAGAAGGATATTGTTATAGAAGCATTGTGAGATAAATCAATTGTATAAACTGACTGAACACAAGATTTCTTGGCATCATCATCTTGAATTTAGTCTATGGTTTATCACAATAGTGCAAATGAGCCTCAGAAATGAAGTCATTACCATTAATGAATTTTGTTCTTTATGAATATATTACTACATTTAAATACCTTCGACTACAATAAGAACTCAATCTGAGCCTGGTAGCAAAATTGAGTAAAATGTTTTTTTTTCCTGTTCTTTGCCCATACTGAATTTCTGCACTGTCCTTCAAAATCTTTTAAACTATTAACAGCCACCTCGATAAATATCACCCGCAGCTCGAGCAGAGGACACATAAGGTTACATACGGTTCAAGAAATCTTTCTTTTTTTTATTTGAGCAGTAGATAACATACGTCGAGATATGCTTTAAAAGTGGTTTAAAGAAAGAAAGAAATGTATGAGGTAACATGCTGCTGTGGAACAAAATGGTTTTCATGATATATTGTTAAATTAGATTTAAAAAACAACCCAAACACAGACACCACGGATCAGTTGTTGCACCCAAACAGAAACACTCGCATTCACACCTGATACCAATACAGTTTGTCCTCATTTCTCTTACCTGAAAAAAAGTATAATTACTCTGGCTGGAGCAGAAATGATCAGAGTATTAAAAAGAGCATCCACTGGGGGTTTACAATGTAATGACTAAAAAATTGAGTCAAAAGAGTGTTTTATGCTTGTTACAGGTATTTTGCAGCACCGTGAAATTCTTTCTTTAGATACTCCAGCGATGTAAGGAATCTGGAATCGGCCATGATGTAGCACCCCTGAAACACAGGGGGTTAAGGGTCTTGTTCACAGGCCCCATGAGTGGCAGCTTGGTGATACCAGGGCTTCATCCCCCAACCTGCTGATCAGTAACCCAGAGCCTTAACCACTAAGCTACCACCTCCCCAAGAGTCAGTAAAAAAAACAATAAAAGAAACAGGAAGCTAAAGCCGTAAAGATAGCAGAATCTCCTTAAATGATTGCCACTGCCACCAAGCAGTTCCTGACTGCATTGCTGGTAATTTTATAATTCCCACTTGTTGAATGGTGGAAATTATGGATTAAATTGTCATAAAAAAAAAAAAAAATTCAAGATAAATCACAAGCTGGAAAGAATCATTCACACATACCTTGTACATACAAACAAATTGCAACAAGGGCGAGAAGATATAATTTTTATTAGTAGATTATGACAATACACACATTACCTACACAGAAGAGAACAACAGGAAAACGTGGCAGTATTATTTCAGAGCATGCAGACTGTTACTGTAACTGATAGTCATGTAAGTAGCGCTAAATTGAAGGTAACTCAGTGAGCCAACGCAGAAGCATGTGAGTGGAGTGGAGTTTTTTTAGATAAAGTGCGGCAGGTGACAGACGAAGAGAGGTGAATGGAAAAGCAGAATCCAAGCATAGCACTGAATATGTGTGGAAAAGAGTTACTAGAACACGCAGGATGGGATGCGCCTCCCAAAAAGCTGTCCTAGTACCTATTTTACAATCAGGTCAAGTTTAAATCTTAATAATAATAATAATAATAACAGAAATATTATTGTGTATATAATTGTGTACATTGTATAATAAATATAATAATAGTATATAATAATACAATATAATAATAGTTTTAAATAATATTGTGCATGTAATTGTTCAATGCAGTGCAATTCAATTCAATTTCAATTTTATTTTATTATTGTCTCAAAGCAGCTTTACAGAATGTAAGAATTATTGTATAAAACAAAATTCACTTATATTTACATTCATTGTGTATATTGTGTCATAATTATAATACTATTCTAAAATAATATAATATAATAATAGTATTTAGTAATCATATGTATATTATTGTGTATATTGTGTAATAATAATAATAATCATGCTTTTTGCTACATAGTCAATACACAACCATACGTGGTACAGCATAACATTCAATCGTTACACATTAAATGACATAACATATACAAAATATAGAAAGGATAATAATTAAACAGAAGTAACATTTTGAAAAGGAATACAATTACAATTTAATAGAAAAAAAAGAAATTTGCTCTAAAAGTATAAATAGAATTTACAGAGTATCAGCCTTTTAACTCCAGTCCAAATCTAAAAGAAATCTGGATCCCAAACCCGACCGGGCTGATCGACTACATTATAAAATTTTATTCATGTTGTTTGTTGCATGATAATTCAGTTTGATTTGTAGATCAGCAATTTAGCCAACATCTGGCTTAAACACAGCATCCAAAACAGACAGATGTTTTAAACAATCTGGATATGCTGATATCAGCAGAGGTGAAGCACGGGGTGTGTGAAGCCAGGAGTCCTGTAATGTAGTAAAAGGAGGAGTAAAACAGCTGCCTTCTTACAAGAGTCTCTCAAAGAGAGTAAAAGCAAAACGAGATGCTGAGATGAGGAGTGCGAGAAAGAAAGAAAGGGAAGGACAGTGAAGGAGAAGGAAAGCAAAGAGAGAGATAGAGAGGTAGAGGGGAAAGCTGTATCACAGCTGTGACCTGGATGAGTCCCTCCCCTCGTATCTCAGGGGTTCAGGAACAAGAGCGAGCCTGTCAGCGGCCTACTTTCCCAAAGTCTAATTCTAGGCCATTATCTGTGCTAGCACTGGTGGGGCTTCAGCATCCACCAGAAAAGAATAGTCCTTTCAGTGTCTGTGTGTCTGTGTGTGTGTGTGTGTGGGTGTGTGGGTGTGTGGAAAGGGAATGTGGGGTTGCCGGCACTGTTTGTGATCGCTTAAACACTCGGGTCAAGGTTAGAAAGAGAGTGAGTCGGAGAGAGGTTTTTAGGTTTTGGTGTGTGTGTTTGTGTGTGTGTGTGTGTACATTCATGCATGGATTGCGCTCAAATTATAACTTGTTAACACCACAAAGACAAAGTTTATTTAGAGAGACTACACTCAGTTCATTTCCTTGCTGCCTGGTACTGATTGTAGCTTCCTTGAGTGCCCTTGCTTGAAATCTTCTTAAACTGAACCCTATGTTAAAGCACAAACAGAAGGACAGTGGGTTCCTAACAGTAGTTGCAAAGGCATCTGATGTAGACAGGAATCTCAGATGATTTATTTTCTGTTTAATTTAGCCATAGGGATGAACATCAGTTCACATTTTTAATTGTGAAGGAGTTAGGAGGAGATGGTAGCTTAGTGGTTAAGGTATTGGATTTTTGATTGAAAGGTTACAAGTTCAAATCTCAGCACCACCAATCTGTCATTTCTGGGCCCTTGAGCAAGGCCTTTATCTCTCAACTGCACAGTTGTAAGTTGCTCTGGATAAAGATGTCTGCCAAATGCCATAAATGTACTATAAAACTTTCTTTCGGCTTCTCCCGTTAGGGGTCGCCACAGCGGATACTCCGCACGTTTGATTTGGCACATGTTTTACGCTGGATGCCCTTCCTAACGCAACCCTCCCCATTTATCCGGGCTTGGGACCGGCAGTGAAAGTGGCTGGGGTTGGTTCCCTGACCGGGGATTAAACCCGGGCCGCAGCGGTGAGAGCGCCGCATCCTAACCACTAGACCACCAGGGAACCCATAAATGTACTATACATATTTGAAATATTTTATTAATTAAATCTGGAGTATCTAGTTTAATCCCAGCTAAGATGTAATCTTTTTTTCTGAAAGGTGTACCTCAGGGTTCAGTGTTGAGTCTATTTTTATTCTCTGTACAGCCGATATTGGGGTATTAAGAATGGTAAACATAAGGGGCTTTTAATTGTCACATGTACATTACAGCACAGTTAAACTCTTTCTTTGCATATCCCAGTGATGTTAGGATGCTGGGGTTGGCCATGATACAACACTCCTGGAGCATACAGGATTAAGGGCCTTGCTCAAGAGCATAAGAGTTGCAGCTTGGTGATACCAGGGCTTGAACCTCTAATCTTCCGATCAGTAACCCAGAGCCTTAACCTCTGAGCTAGCACCTCACAAAAACTTTAGCACCCTCATGATCGTGTGAGTATGTTTGTATTTGAAAGCGCGAGAGAATTTGTCAGTGTGAACATCAGATCTCTTGAGTTTTATGGTTGCAGCAGTTTTCTGAAGTTCGATTCCACTTGAGTCTCAGCATCTGTCTCACACGCCTAAGGCCAGAACCCCTCATACATACAGAGCCTTGATGTCCTAACCTCCTGCATTTGCTGTCTGTCCTTGTGTGACCCATTGATTCAAAGACACACACACAGACACACAGACACACACACACACACACACACACACACACACACACACACACACACACACACACACACACATTCATCTGAGGGCTGTGTGATGAAGACGTTAAAGGATGTGACAAGTGGAAAGGGCATGCTGAAGAAATGGAAGCTGGCAAAAGGGATGTGTTTGTTCAGTATGTGTGTGTATGTGTGTGAGACACTGGGCTTCACAAGGTGGCTTCAAGGCTCAGGGCTTACAAAACACGTTTAAAACAAAAAACGTTTAAAAGCTCGGGTTTTCTTAAAAACATTGAAATTGATTTAAGAAAATATGTACTTTATTTTTATTAAAATAATCAATTTATCAATTGTATAATTAAATAATAAATATATAACCTATGCATCATATCACATGACAGTATTTAACAAGTACCAAATGGGAGCTTCATGCATTATTTTACCCTGTGTACTAGTGTATGTACTGTATGAACAAAAGCTTGTGGACACCTGACCATAACATTTGTGTGTACTTTTTAAACATCCCATTCCACATTTAGTCTGCATTTCCTGTTATAATAACCTTCACTCTTCTGGGAAGATGTTCTACTAGATTTCAGAGTGTGTTTATGGAGATTTTTGCTAATTTAGCCACAAGAGTGTTAGTAAAGTCAGGAACTGATGTAGGTGAGGTAAGGTGGCCTGGGATGCTCTCAATTTTCCAATTACATTTCTAATTGATTAAAGGTATAAATAATTTCATTTTTGAATGGATTTATGTACCAAAAGTAAAAGCGGTTATTTATGAGTATTATTTTTTAATACTGAATGCAGTTCAGTGTTCAATTCTTCTTCACATCAGACCTTTTTTTTAAGAAACAAGTTATCCATTGTTACAGACACAGTGAGACACTTACTGCACACACACTCTCATCAAAAACCCAGGGGTTATGCTTGTGGCATTGTGACAGTGTCTTATTTAACACAATTTGCTTTCATTTTAAAAAGGGATAAGAATAAAATAATGCACTTTAAAACTAGTGAAGAAAAAATTCCCCCATAAAAATACCCAGTATGATAAAGTACCGATATTTAAAACTGCACTTTAGTACAACGACAAAGGAAAACTACTTTATTACTGTCCACCCCTGCTAGATACCATCTGGAATTTACATTCTAAATATTTAACCTTTCACTACATTATCTTCAGGAGGCATATGCTCCATGAATGGTCTAGAAATATGCTTTAATGAGAGGTCATTGACCCTGCGTACTGCAGTGAGAAGGAGCTTCATGAGGAGGTATTGTAAAATATATATTTCTTTATGAGGGAAGTGGTAGATCCAGCACTACCAAGCTGCCACCACTATTGTTGGTCCCCTGAGCAAGGCTCTTAACCCTCAACTGCTCAGATCATATTATGTCACTCTGGATGAGGGTATCTGCCAATAGCAATGAATGTAAATCTTCTTTAATTTGGTATTTGCATGGTATTGCACAAAAACACAAATAGGACCACATATTTTGGAGCTGATTTTGCTTTTTGTCATAAATTGTGCAAACCCCTGATGTAAATAAAGGATTAAAAGTGTTAGTACACACACAGAGAGATAAATATACAACATTCTCACCAAAACCAGCAGGTCCAGGGCCAGCTTTTTTCAACAACCATCACCCTACTGAACTTTACACTGCAGCATTAGAACCCTGATGGAGCACTAATTCTTTACTGATAATCTCTGTATAATTCTAACTGTATACAATTGTACATATATAGCATATCCTACATTCTCTTCTATATACATATATACATATTTGTATACTATCTGTGAATAACTTTAGTATCGTTGTAGATACAATGTAAATACCTCATATTGTAAATGTTTTTCTCTTGTATTTCGCTTGTATACACATCTTGCACATATACTTCATTTTCATGTCTTATATACATCTATATTTGTACTAAACTTGCACAACATCTACAGATATGTCTCTGTCCCACACTAAAACTTTTCCATGGACCATCTCCCTCCAGAACCTGAAGATACTGTAGTGAAAGGTCAGTGTTCTTCAGTGATTTTAGAAAATACACAGTTGCAAAAGTGTAGATGTGTCATGAAAGATGAAAACACATAGACAAATAAATTATAATAAAATACAGTATTTCTAATTGCTTTAGAGCCAAAAAACACAGTTAAAGATAAACAGACAGAACCAGAATGAGATCAATGTTTACACATTTTGAATGAAGGTTTTAATATTTATTAAAGATTTCCCTGGTATTAGCATCTGACTCACCAGCTAGCAACTCAGTTAGATAGCACTGTCAATCAAATGTTGCAGTGATGAAAACTTTATGGTTTGTTTTAAGCCTAATTTCAGCTACAACGTAAATTAATAAAAAAAACTATTTTCCAATACAGTATTTGTGCACTACCTAGGAGTTAACATGCTGTTGTAGAGACTAGCCCTGATGTAAAACACACAGGTGTTGTTTGGACCCCTTCACTCGCTTCTGTCACTTTTTTTACCAGACAGCTTGGTACACATCCAAATTTGACAACTTGTCAAGATCCTATTGTGTACCTGTGCCTTTTTCGTGTTGTTTATTGGCACCAGTGAGATTGTGAGAGAATATTGGCATCAAACCACATAATGCTACATGAGTTTCTGTGGCTCTAGGCAAGATCATGACCACAAGACCCAAACACACAAATCAACACTGACATGTGGTACATCACTACTGAATTCTCTCTTTTAGTAGAGTAAGAATTTCACAGAAAAAGTGTGAACTAAGTGTCAAGGAACATCCTCAAATAGGGGCTCTGCCCAATTTGGCAAACGCAGCAATTTTTTTCTGAAATGAAGCCAGAGCAAAAACAAAAACTATAATACAGTCATCAATTTGAAGCAAGTATTCAACATGTGAAACCTCCAGAATGCTTTGCTTCAACAAAATTATACAGATATTACATTACATAAATTAACATGATCATCTATCATTCATTAAAATGTTGTACATTATACTCCTGCATCCATATGTGGTTCCTCCTCAAACTGTTACCACAGAGTTGGAGGCACACACACACACACACACACACACACACACACACACACACACACACACACACACACACAATATATATATATATATATATAAAACATCTTTGGAAGCAGTAGCATTACATATTCCCTTCACTTAAACTAGCAGACCAAAACCTGTTCTAGCATGACAATGCCCCTGTGCACAAAACCAGCTCCATGAAGATATTTATATGGGTTGGTGTGGAAGATCTTGAGTGGCCTGTAACCTACAACACTACCTGACTTTACTTACACCCTTGTGGCTTAATTAGCACAAATCTCCACAAACACACTGCAACATCTAGTATTTCTATCTCCTAGATCTCAAAATCTCTATCTACACAGAAGAGTGGAGGTTAATACAAGAGCAAATGAGAACTAAATGTGAAATGGAATGTTCAAAAAGCACATACGAATCTTATGGTCAGGTGTCCACCAACTTTTGTAGAGATAGTGTATCAAACTTGTCTTTTTACAAATCTTCCACTATTCTTGAAGAAGGAACAGCCAAGAATATTTAACAGAAACCACCTCTACCAGCTAGCATTGGTAGTCTTGGTTTCAGAATTGTGGTCATCTGAATTATACATTGACTCCTTACTATAAAATTACTTGATAATGAAAATGTTATTTTTGTATTCTTTCGGCTGCTCCCATTAGGGGTCGCTCATCTGTCTCCAGAAAATGTTATTCTTGTAAATTTTAAATATTAGAAGAGAATACAGTTCTGTGGAAGAATGTATTTTTATATACATTTAGGAAACCACCAAAGGGTCGAAACATTAAATATACTGATTCATTCCTCAAAATTGAACACATTCTCACTCCCAACTCGTCACATATATACACGTTCGACAGGATTCCTTGGCGTCACTTTATGATACACTGGTTTCCCCTTTGGCATTATTTTTCAACATGCTATTTCCATAGACTTCTATAGAACTCTGAACCTGAGCCTGCAGCACTGAGAGCGTTTGACATGTTAGATACGTAGACTGCACTGAGGTTCTATTTATCTAGCTCTCCAACTCATTTTTTATTTTAAAATTCACTCACTGTCTGATATCAAAGTGCCATCTGTGAAACATTTTTCAGGAACACGTTCTTACTCCCAACTAACCTTAACCCCACCCCGTTCTCGCTAACCCCAACCTGTTCTCAATTACCCCTACCCGTTCTCACTTACCCCAACTCGTTCTCACTGACCCCAACCCTAACCTGTTTTCACTAACCTCAAACCGTTCTCACTAACCCCATCCCTAAACCATTCTCACTAACCCTAACCCATTCTCACTAACCCTAACCCGTTCTCACTAACCCCATCCCTAACCCATTCTCACTAACCCCAACCCGATCTCACTAACCCCATCCCTAACCTATTCTCACTAACCCTAACCCTGTTCTTACTAACCCCAACCTGTTCTCACTAACCCCATCCCTAACCCATTCTAACTAACCCTAACCCTGTTCTTACTAACCCCAACCCGTTCTCACTAACCCCATCCCTAACCCATTCTCACTGACCCTAACCCTGTTCTTACTAACCCCAACCCGTTCTCACTAACCCCATCCCTAACCCATTCTCACTGACCCTAACCCTGTTCTTACTAACCCCAACCCGTTCTCACTAACCCCATCCCTAACACATTCTCACTAACCCTAACCCGTTCTCACTAACCCCATCCCTAACCCATTCTCACTAACCCTAACCCTGTTCTTACTAACCCCAACCCGTTCTCACTAACCCCATCCCTAACCCATTCTCACTAACCCTAACCCGTTCTCACTAACCCCATTCCTAACCCATTCTCACTAACCCTAACCCTGTTCTTACTAACTACAACCCGTTCTCACTTACCCCAACCTGTTCTCACTGACCCCAACCCGTTCTCACTAACCCCAACCCTAACCCGTTCTCATTAACCCCAACCCGTTCTCACTTACCCCAACCTGTTCTCACTAACCCCAACCCTAACCCGTTCTCATTAACCCCAACCCGTTCTCACTTACCCCAACCCGTTCTCACTTACCCCAACCCCTTCTCACTGACCCCAACCCCTTCTCACTGACCCCAACCCCTTCTTACTGACCCCAACCCTAACCTGTTTTCACTAACCCCAAACCATTCTCACTAACCCCATCCCTAACCCATTCTCACTAACCCTAACCCTGTTCTTACTAACCCCATCCCTAACCCATTCTCACTAACCCTAACCCTGTTCTTACTAACCCCATCCCTAACCCATTCTCACTAACCCTAACCCGTTCTCACTAACCCCATCCCTAACCCATTCTCACTAACCCTAACCCTGTTCTTACTAACCCCATCCCTAACCCATTCTCACTAACCCTAACCCTGTTCTCACTTACCCCAACCCGTTCTCACTGACCCCAACCCTAACCCGTTTTCACTAACCCCAA
Organism: Silurus lanzhouensis; assembly: GCA_039877035.1. Taxonomy (NCBI): domain Eukaryota; kingdom Metazoa; phylum Chordata; class Actinopteri; order Siluriformes; family Siluridae; genus Silurus; species Silurus lanzhouensis. The sequence goes on from JBCEWE010000454.1 coordinate 1,889,931, forward strand.
CCCGTTCTCACTAACCCTAACCCTAACCTGTTTTCACTAACCCCAACCCGTTCTTACTAACCCTAACCCTAAACTGTTTTTCCTAACCCTAACCCGTTCTCACTTACCCTAACCCTGTTCTCACTAACCCTAACCCGTTCTCATTAACCCTAACCCTGTTCTCATTAACCCTAACCATGTTCTCATTAACCCTAACCCGTTCTCACTAACCCTAACCCTACACGTTGGAAAATGATGCCAAAGGGGTATTCAGGGTGTCAAAAAGTGATGCCAAGGGATCCTGATAAACATGTCCTGATGTGACGAGGAGTGAGAACGTGTAGCAAAATCTCCCAGGCAGCATAAGGGAAGACACCAGCTCCTAGAAAAAATGGCAAAGGAATTTATTATTTTTTAAATTATAAATGCTTTCTCCTTTTTTTTATAAAAAAATAACCATGCACTGAATCCAGTGCATGAAATGATTGATGGCTGTTTTGTTAAGTTGCCTGTAAACATATGTGGAAAATGCTTATTGGATATTGTGTGTGTGTGTGTGCAATGGTGCAATGAAACAGCTGCATATGTGTGCGTGCTTGTGTGCACGTGCGGCAGTGGTTTAGTTGGCGTTCTGTGTGTGTGTGTGTGTGTGTGTGTGTGTGTGTGTGTGTGTGTGTGTGTGTGTGTGTGTGTGTGTGTGTAACTGCCTATGTGTGCAAGCTCTCAAGGAGATGCTGTTATGTAAGAGCCCTCTGCTGTATACTGCACTTAGTAATGCAGCCGTATTGCTAAATAAAGATGCGCACACACACACACACACACACACACACACACACACACACACACACACACACACACACACACACACACACAATCAGATAATAGACTATACGACCATTTTCTCTGCCTTCATTTGGCAGCAGATCCCACTAATGCACAAGCTCTCTCTCTCTCTCTCTCTCTCTCTCGCTCTCTCTCTCTTTCTCTCTCTCTCTTTCTGTGCTTCAGTCTCACTTATTGATCCTCATCTCACTCACACACATCCACAGATGGCCCACTTCCCACGATCTCTCTACAACGACATCATTTTTACAGTATACTATAATATTCTGCAGTAATAGACACAAATAGAGCCATCACACACTTTTCTTCTGTCATATATTTAGTCTTGGTTCAACGCTTATGCTGAAATTAGTAGCAGCCTGTGCTTCACCACTGGATCTGTCAGCTCAGTGTGTGTGTGTGTGTGTGTGTGTGTGTGTGTGTGTGTGTGTGTGTGTGTGTGTGTGTGTCCACTGTTAAAGGATTTTGTGTAAAGGATTTTCTGTAGTGTGAATACAAAATGAGGTGCATAGAATATGAAAAGATTAATAGACTATAATATTAAAAGTCTTTTAACCTCCACATGTTTTCACTTTGCTTTCCACAAGGCTATATTAGCTTATATATTGTGTGATAAAGGGTTCGGGTAAAGGGTACAAACACACACTAGGACAAGTAGTGAGCTACTCCTCGCCTTGAGACACTTCAAAACGTGCCCGGTGTAGGTGACAGCGTCACTTCCATCTGTTTGACGATACTTTACCTCACTGGAAACCAGAATTTCCATAATTGTTGGGGAATTATGATGATGATTTAATTATTAAAATGTCACTCATTAAAAACAACATTGATGGTGAATTTCAAGCTGAGTGAAATAAAGAAATAAAAGTATAAGAACCAAATAAGAGGAATGAAATATAAAAAAAGTATAACTGAAATAAATAAAAAATAAAATAGAACTTAAAATAGAAATAGAATATTGGATGCACATAGGGATGAGCGATACCACTTTTTTTCTCCAATATGACACTAAATACTTTCAAGACCTGTGTCATCGATGTAGATACCAATATAAATACCGATACATCATATGTATTCTGACAAAAGTATTGGCACACATGACTTTTACCTCAGCAACAAAGGCTCACAATTGTATAGCTGCATCCTTGAATGTTGTAGCATAAAATCTTTCCTTCACTTGAACTAGGAGACCCAAACCTGCTCCAGGAGGACAGAATGTGCACAAAGCCATCTCATTTGGTTAATATCTGGTTTTACATGGGTTAGAGTGGAAGATCTTGAGTGGCCTGCTTTAGAACTCTGACCTCAACCCCTATTGAATTCCTTTTGGGATGAATTAGAAAAGTTATTATATCAGGAAATGAAGACTAAATGTTGAATAGGATGTTCAAAAAGCACATACAAATCTTATGCTCAAGTGTCTACATACTTTTGTCCACATAGTGTAAGTTGCTTTGCAAAAGAGTGTCCACAAAGTGCTGTAAATGTAAATATCATTGTTAGATATTTTGCTGTGGTAAACCTGGAATAGCAAAATTGGACAATTCGCATTAGTGCAGATCAAAATACCCAAACATTGGTGTTTAACACCCTAAATATAACCCAGAAATGGACAGATCATCAGCAGAAATTGAGTAGCTTGCCTCTATTTATCAACGTAGCATTGAAAAACATCGTGTATACATAAGTGTTATTCAATTAAGGATAAAATTTGAAAATATTAGTTTAGTTTATATATTTACTTCTTTTCACCAAAAACTGCAATATTTTACCAATTTACTTTCCCAATTTTATCCCTAATTGAATATATATATATATATATATACAGTGAGGAAAATAAGTATTTGAACACCCTGCTATTTTGCAAGTTCTCCTACTTAGAAATCATGGAGGGGTCTGAAATTGTCATCGTAGGTGCATGTCCACTGTGAGAGACATAATCTAAAAAAAAAAAAAAATCCAGAAATCACAATGTATGATTTTTAAACTATTTATTAAACTAACTATATATATATATATATATATATATATATATAAATAGTACCTACAGGATACAATACATTTACATTTATGGCATTTGACAGATGCTCTGATCCATTTATTTTTTTATGGATAATATCTTACAAAATAACTTTTTAGTGTGTGTTGTTTGCTTGCCCAACAGTTACAGTTAATTTGCCAAAAGATAATCCTGCATAATGTAATAAAGCTAATTGCTAGTAAAACAAGTATATAACCTCTTTACAGGATGACCTGAGCATTACCCAGGTTGTTATCCTTTTCTTAGAAAGGATTTATTAGAAACCTCCAGAAGACATGCCAGTTGTTGGACTGAGATATCTGAGGTGTGTGTGTGTGTGTGTGTGTGTGTGTGTGTGTGTGTGTGTGTGTGTGTGTGTGTGTGTGTGTGTGTGTGTGTTTCTGTGTGTATAGCTAAGTCATACTAACCTTAGGCTACTGTTGCCCTGGATAACACCTGTCACAGTTTGATTTTCCTGCTTACCACCTTTTCCTTGGCATCGCAATTCCTTAATTTTACTAAATCCATTTTTATATTGCAAACTATTTTTCTACATCACTGAACACTTGATTCTATAACAGGTAAAATAGGACATTTGTTGGAAGTTAAAACTCAGATATGGCACCTTCACCATAACAATGTGTTGTTGTGTTGTTGTTGATCAGGTGAACTATTAGAAATGGGGAAATTATTTTGCTTTTATAATCAGGATCACTAGTCAGTACCAGTGGTCCCTCGTGACTCCCCTGTGTTAAGTTCTAAGTTCGCGAGTTCCTAAAATCTGTGAATTTTGGACGCACCCCCGCAGCCCCCTATGGTACATTAGTGAATTCATCTAGACATTATGTCACTTTAATACAATAATGTGTTTTTTAAAAAAGTATGAAATTTGTTAATGAAAACACAGTTTAAAATGTTATTCCTAATGTTCATGAACATTCGGTCCCGCTGCGGATTCCCACGGGAATATTTAAGATAATTCGCAACTTGCTGTTAGTTAGGTTTCGAATGAGAACCCGTAAATTTTCCGAGCCGTGAGTTCCAAACCACGAATTATCGGGGTTGACTGTACTACTAAAAAGCGAGCATTGTTTATAACCAAAGTACTGTTTAAAATTAAATACCATGTTACTCAATAGAAATGTCCTGTTAAGCTTGATAAAATTGCTAAAAGTGAGTTTGTGGTGTGTTTGGGGGAACATCTACACTATTCCGCTATACTAGTTCAAACCATTTTACACTAGTTTAATACTAGTTTAAACAATGTCCCTATGGGATCAATAAAGTATTCTGATTCTGATTCTTAGTTCAAATATATTTTTGTAATTAGTAAAAAATGGCCAAATAGTGAGCAAAACATAATAGGTTTCTCTATCTCACATTTCATTCTCTGCTTTTAAAGAGGGCGTTTGTAATATTTAGTGCCATCTGCCGTCTGTGAGGCAGGAATGATGCCTTAAAACGAAAGCAATCCTGAGCTTATCCAGTGAACATACACTCTTATACAGTATTGGGGAAGGTGGTAGCTTAGTGGTTAAGGCATTCGACTTTGGTTCCAAAAGTCGTGAGACGTGAGTGAGCCACACCAAGTTGTCACTGGTAACTTGGGCCCCTGAGCAAGGCCCTTAACCCCATGTCTTCTCAGATGTATAAATGAGATAATTGAAAGTCACTCTGGATAAGGGTGTCTGCCAAAATGCCATAAACGTAGTATAGTACTGTATAAGCTGTTTAAGGATCATCTTTCTTTGTTGCAGTAATTTTTCTGGGCCAGAAAAAAACACAAGCGTAAGCCTAAACCTCTGTTTTTTACCCTCTTGCTCTCTTATAATTTTTCTTTTTGTTTCACCCTTGTTGTAGCGGTCCCGTTCCCGCTGAGCCACAGATTGAGTATGCGGGAGGTGTTTGACTGCGAGGGAAAGCCGCGAGTGGACCTGCTGAAAGCTCACCTCACCAAAGAGGGCCGTGTCGAGGAACCTGTCGCCCTGCGCATTATTAACGAGGGAGCGTCCATCCTGCGACAGGAGAAAACAATGCTGGACATCGAGGCTCCCGTTACAGGTCAGAGAGTCAAACATATATGTCCTAAACACTAGTTTATCTAAATGTTATATGGTAGGGAATCCATTTGAACAAGGCTTCCTTTCAGACTGTGTGTATGTGTGTGTGTTCCTATAATGCGATGGGTGTGCTTAATAATAGTGTAAATAACTACAGGGTAAAATTTACTACTTTCTACACTGGTCTAATCTCAGTGACTGGACAAAACAAAAAAAACTGATCATTAATATAACTAAGCTTTCTGTAATCAGATATTTAACATAGAAGGTGCCTCCAGTTTCAGCACTTTGTAACAGCACTTTTTTTTACTGCTTCTACAACATGACAAAGTGGTTTTGGTTTATTAATTTCCAGAAAATAAGAACAAAGAGAGGCTTAAAATGTGGCAAATTGCTGTGGTGTGAGAGAAATAAAACACTTGCTGTGGTGATAAAATGCTGCCGCTTTGCTGATTACATTTCTATTGTATTATGCTGTTTATGTTCTAAACAATTTGAAATACTTTTAGGCGAGATCTTAGATTTAGATAACGAAGATAAAGTTTGTCTGGATAAGTGTTTTTGTCGTTGTTGTAAAATGTTATGGGTAAAGAGTCAGGGTTTAGGCCTCCGGTAAGTCGGGAAAAGAAAAAGGGTCTTTTTTCCAGTAATAAAAGCTTTCTTGAATAGAGTTCTACATTATATGGACAAAAGTTGGTGGACACCTGAGAATAATATTGGTATACCCTTTTTTAACATCCCATTCCACATTTAGTCTCCATTTTTTGTTATAATAACCTCCACTCTTGTAAAAAGATGAAGATTTTTGGAGTGAGTTTGTGGAAATTTGTGCTCATTCACCATGAATGGTTTTAGTAAAGTCAGTTACTGATGTAGGTCCGTTTTGGAGACAAGGTGATCGAGGCGAGATTGAGATGGTTTGGACATGTGCAGAGGATGGACATGGGGTATATCGTTAGGAGAATGCTGAGGATGGAGCTACCAGGAAGGAGGAAAAGAGGAAGGCCAAGGAGGAGGTTTATGGATGTGGTGAGGGAAGACATGCAGGTAGTTGGTTTGAAAGAGGCAGATGTAGAGGACAGATTATCTGCTGTGGCGACCCCCTATGGGAGCAGCCGAAAGAAGAAGAAGAAGAAGAAGGTACTCATATAGGTGAGTTGAGGAGTCCTGGGGTGCAGTCACTTGTGTGCCTCCAACATTGTGGGAACAGTTTGAAGAAAAATCACATATTCAAGCCCTTGAGTTCCAATACTTTTAGCCATATATTTTATTTAGAAAGTTTAGGAATTTTCCCAGATGGGCAAAGCAAATAGCCAGTTTAGTGTGTACTCAGGGACAGCTTTTTATACAAGACTAATCACCAAGTTCACACACACACACTTTTATGCAGCAGCCCTGAATTAAGATGAGGTCAAACCATATTTAAAAGTGGAAATGATCAATAAATTCATTGTTAACTGTTCGAAAGCAGTATGCACTAAGTAAGGAATAAAACACCCGGGGGCATTCTATTATAGGAAAAAGATCGACGGCATGGTGTGGTGCTGGTGTGACAAAGCAGAGTTAATATTACAACCCTGACGTTTCTTAAAACACCATGTCTCAATTCATGTGTTTGTCTTATATTACAGCAATTTTCGAATGACTTTTTTTTTTAGTTTTATGTCTGAAATTGTCTTCAAAGTTGTCTTCAAAAATCGACTAGTCCCTGTTATCAATTGTGTGCTAAGGATGTCAATAAGAGAATACAAACTCAAAGCTGCAGGTTTAACTTAGATAATTCTAAAGCACTAACACTGGAGACTCCTTCCATAAATGTTACATAAATGTCTACAGTATCATTTCACACCTTTAAAAAAATAAATGAAATGAGAAGTCTAACAATGCAAACTCCTGTCAGATTCGGACTGACCAATCAGAACAGAGAAAGGAGCAATTGGTTTCTCTCTCAGCTTGACCCATGAACCTTACAGAGCTTTAATATTAATCATAACTTGCTACTGTGGTGGTGGAGATTGTTTTTGGTGTAGATAGAGATGAATGGACATTTCGATGCATTGATGAAGTAGTAAGTAAATTTGAGAATGAACCAGCTTTGTTTCCTGACACTGAAATGTATGCAGTGGTGATGTGGTTGTGTGTACTGCAGTGTGTGGAGATATTCACGGACAGTTCTTTGACCTGATGAAGCTATTCGAGGTCGGAGGGTCTCCTGCTACAACGCGGTACCTCTTTCTTGGGGATTACGTGGACCGAGGTTACTTCAGCATCGAGGTTAGCGACCTAGAGCTTTCTCTTTCACACGTAGTACCCTACCTAGTACCCATAGAACTATGTGTTTGTAGTACCCAGGTTAGATGTCTGTTCTGATCTATGTTCTGTAGGTAGCAGTAGAGTTGATGCCATTTTTTTCTTTGTTTTAATGGCAAAAAAATTGGAACATTTTATTCATTTTTTTATTCATTTTTGCTTAAGACATATAAAGGCTACGCATTTTTTTATCATTATTATTTTACTAAATCCATCAGACTCTCTAGATATTTCTATTGAGTATTATAAGGGAGATTTTGAAAAGGCTTGATTTAGAAAATTGTGTAAATAATACTTTTAATGTAAGTAAAAAAAATTTTTTAGCAATACAATTGTTTAGAACTTATTGAGAAATTGTTTAAAAATCTGATACATACACATAAATGTAATAATAATAAAAATTAATTATTATTATTATGCGTATTATCAATAATAATCATAATAATGATTATAATCATGAATTATATTATGTTGACTATAATAATAATGAAAATAACAGTACAGCTACTACTTATTATTATTATTATTATTAGACTGTTAATACAACAAAAACTACTAGCGCTAATACTTATAAATAAATACAATTAATTTAATTAATTAATATAAAAAATATATTTGATAAATATAATATTTTAAAGATATTTTTAAGATGGATTTAACTTAATTTTTAAGACATACTGGAAAATGACATTTGATTATAATATACTTGACGTAATAGACCAAAAATTAGATGTTAAAATCTGTTTTAGCTAACTGCTACTAATCAGTGTTTATAGTGTTTATAAGTTCTTTCATCAATTATAGTATTTTTTATTTAAACCAAGATATCAAATAAGATAAATGCATAAAACAATATAAAGATTAAATGAAACAAGCTGTTTACCTGTATATATTTTTGTAATCTCTCTCTCTCTCTCTCTCTCTCTCTCTCTCTCTCTCTCTCTCTCTCTCTTTCTCTCTCTTTTTTTTTTCTCTCACACACACACTCTCTTAGTGTGTTTTGTATCTCTGGTCACTGAAAATCCTCTACCCAAAGACGTTATTTCTGCTAAGGGGAAACCATGAATGTAGACATTTGACTGAATATTTCACATTCAAACAGGAATGTAAGTATAAAAAAATTCTTCTTTTTTGTCAATTAGATTTATTACTTGTTTTTTTTGGTCATACATTAAGCCAGACCTTTATCCAGCTCCTGGTTTCCCACAATGCATCATTTCCCTCTCAGACTATTATTTCCTTGTTTAGTTTATTTACAGCATTACACCAAAGAAAATAAACATTTAATATTCAGTTATCAATCCTGCCATCCATTCATTCAATTCAATTCAATTCATTTTTATTTGTATAGCGCTTTTAACAATGAACATTGTCTCAAAGCAGCTTTACACAGATAATGTGGTGATCAGATGTAAATATGTTCTTTGTAAGTATGTTTGTCCCTGATGAGCAACTGTGGCAAGGAAAAACTCCCCGAGATGGCATAAGGAAGAAACCTTGAGAGGAACCAGACTCAAGAGGGAACCCATCCTCATCTGGGTTGCACCAAATGTCCATTTGAAGCATATATATACAAAGTTGCAGGGTGCAGTGATGATGATCAGAAGCAAACTGCACTCCCGAGTCAGTGCAGCAGACCGCCGACACCAACTACAGTCCAATCCGTCCTCAAAGCACCCGTTCTACTCCGGAATTACATGGAACCACCCAAGGTGTTGAGGAGAGACCGTCCCAAGCTGCACAGAAGTGTGAAGATCCGCGGAGGGGAGAGGGGCAGGAACAGTGGTCACTGGAGCCTCAGGAGCATGTTTAACTCGACCGAGAGAGAGAGAGAGAGAGAGAGAGAGAGAGAGAGAGAGAGAGAGAGAGAGAGAGAGAGAGACAGAGAGAGAGAGAGAGGGTGACAGGAAGGGAAGGATATGGATTATTAAGTGTCCCTATTGGTGTATGAAAGTTGATGTCACTGTGCAGTTTGGACTCCGGCAAGACTCGCTATGGCAGCATAACTAAAAGGGAGAACCAGAAGGTAACACAGACATGAGGGATCTCTGGGATAAGAGACGACCCACCACACCACCGTCAACAAACCCGAGTGAACGTGTGAATGTGAGGGGACGACAGCATACAAATATACCAGTTAACCAAACACTCTATATCCATGTTTCCTCCAGATCTGCACCTTTACCTAAGAAAAATCTACTGATCAAAGACTTGACTAAATAAATAAGTTTTCAGCCTCGACTTGAACACTGAGACTGTGTCTGAGTCCCGAACACTGATTGGAAGGCTGTTCCATAACTGTGGGGCTTTATAAGAGAAAGATCTGCACCCTGCTGTAGTCTTCATTATTTGAAGAACCAAAAGATAGCCAGCACCTTTTGATCTAAGTAGGCGTGGAGGATCATACTGGTACAAAAGTTCACTCAGATACTGCGGTGCGAGAGTGCTTTATATGTCAGTAGTAGTATCTTATAATCAATGCGAGATTTGATTGGGAGCCAGTGTAGACTGATTAAAACAGGGGTGATGTGGTCGTATTTCCTAGATCTGGTGAGGACTCTTGCTGCTGCATTCTGGACTAACTGAAGCTTATTTATGCATTTACTCGCACACCCAGACAGTAAAGCGTTACAGTAGTCTAATCTAGAAGTAACAAAAGCATGAACTAGTTTTTCTGCATCCTGTAACGACATCATATTTCTAATTTTAGCAATATTTCTAAGGTGGAAGAAGGCGATCCTGGTAATATTATTCACGTGAGACTCAAAGGAAAGACTCGGGTCAATAATCACACCAAGGTCTTTGACAGCCGTACATGCTGAAACAGAAACACCATCCAGAGATGCTACGTAATCAGAAAGTTTGCTTCTAGCTGCATGTGGTCCTAGTAAAAGTACTTCCGTCTTATCTGAGTTGAGCTGAAGAAAATTATTAAGCATCCACTGTCTAATGTCCTTTACACACTCCTCAACACTGTTTAGCTGATCTCTCTCATCTGGCTTTGCTGAAATATACACCCTGATCGGAGGCCAATAACAGGTCATTTACCACCTTAACTAGCGCCGTCTCTGTGCTATGATGAGGCCGAAATCCTGACTGATACATTTCAAAAATGTTATTCGTAAGTAGGTGTGAGCATAACTGCTGTGCTACAACCTTTTCTAAAATTTTGGATATAAAGGGGAGATTTGATATCGGTCTGTAGTTGGACAACTGACATGGGTCAAGGTCAGGTTTCTTAATAAGGGGGTGGATAACTGCCAGTTTGAAGGATTTAGGTACATAACCAGTGCTAATGGAAGAGTTAATTATTTTTAAAACTGGTTTGATTACCTCTGGAGTTATCTGTTTAAAGAAACTAGTGGGCAGGGGATCAAGAATGCAGGTTGATGATTTTGATGAGGAAATTAATGAGATTATGTCATTCTCATGAATAGGAGTGAAGCTTTGTAGTTGATTGTCCGTTATAATTACACTGCTGTCTACAGGGTTACTTGTAAAATAATTTGAATTTATATTAACCGTCTGGATTTCTTGCCTGATGTTTTCAATTTTATTATTAAAAAAGTTCATGAAATCATCACTACCTATTGGTGGTGTGCATGTTAGTGCAGTGCTTTTATTCCCTGTTAATTTTGCTACCGTGCTGAATAAAAATCTAGGATTATGCTTGTTATTTTCTATGAGGGTGGAGAAATATGCTGATCTAGCAGCACTAAGAGATTTTCTATAATTTAGGAGGCTCTCCTTCCATGCTATTTGAAATACTGTTAATTTTGTTTGACGCCATTTACGTTCTAATTTTTGAGTGGTCTGTTTTAACGTGCGTGTATGATCAGTATACCACTGTGCTAATTTTTTTTCCCTGATCATTTTGGTCTTAAGGGGAGCTACATCATCTAGAGTGTAACGTAACGTTGTTTCTAGATGTTCAGTGGCCCAGTCGAGCTCTGCGGGGTCTGACGGAGATCTATCTAATATCGTAATTTCGGGAAGATTATTAATAAAACGCGCTGCTGTAGCTGACGTGAAAGTACGCTTAACACGGTAACGTGGTGAGGTAGAAATGCAATGACTTAGGCAAATTTTAAACGAGATTAGATAATGGTCTGAAATAGCTTCAGACTGTGGAATTATGACTACGTTTTTTATTTTTAATCCAAATGTTAACAACAAATCGAGAGTGTGTCCGCCACTATGAGTGGGTCCTATAACATTCTGATTAATTCCAACTGAATCTAGTATGGACACAACTGCTGCTCTTAAGGAGTCTTCCTGATTATCAAAATGAACATTAAAATCACCAACAATTAATGCTTTATCTAAAGAAGTAGCTAAATTTGTAATGAAATCTGCAAAATCAGAAAATCAGAGTAGGGCCCTGGGGGTCTATAAATAATAATTAGAGGAATTAACTGGCTTGACCTGCTTTCGGACACTGAATATTTTATGTTGGTGTAAAGAACTTCAAATGTTTTACATTTGTATTTAGTCTTTTGTGTGACGTTTAGATTATTATTATTATATATAGCTGCTACTCCACCTCCTCTGCCATTTAGACGGGGTTGGTGTATGTAACTATACCCAGGAGGACTCGCCTCATTTAATGCTACATATTCATTTGATTTAATCCACGTTTCTGTCAAACACATTATATTAAACTCCTGGTCGGTAATAATTTCGTTTATAGTAAGTGCTTTTGGCGTGAGAGATCTAATATTCAACAATCCTATCTTTAGATCAAAGGTGCTGGCTGTGCGTTCAGTCCTATTTAATTTAATGTTAATCAGGTTACTAAAACAGACTTTCTGATAATTCCTATATTTTGGTTTTGCTCGGGGGACAGACACAGTCTCAATATGGTGGATCCTGAGTGACGACTCTGTGCAGCTAGCAGACGGTCGGTTTAGCCTGTCTGTCTGCTCCCTGGCCTTGGCTCTAGACAGTCACTTGTTAACTAGTGCTGTTCTGAGACTATGACCTATACTACAAGAAATGAGAGCAGCACCTTCCCGGGTGGGATGGACACCGTCCCGCCCTAACAGGCCAGCCTTGCCCACATTGTTTTTGGAGCACCACTCGGACATCCAGCAGTTCAGCGACCATAACCTGCTGTAGGCTTCATCGCCACGTCGCATTGGGATGGGGCCAGAGCATACTACAGCATCGGACATTGCCTTCGCTAATTTACACACCTCTATAACATTACTCTTCGTAACCTCTGACTGTCGAAGGCGTATATCATTAGCTCCTGTGTGAAAAACTATCTTAGAGAACCTGTGCTTTCCTAAGAATCTAAGCTGACCTGCTATGTCCGACGCCCTGGCTCCTGGTATACACATAACCTGTGCTGCTGGTGCCCCTAAAGGTCTAGCTAATTTCACGTGCCTCAGAATAGAGTCTCCTAAAACCAGAGCTCTTTCAGGTTTCTCAGCGGGTGCTTCACTGAGGAGAGCAAACCTGTTGGACACGCGAAGTGGAGAGGAATGGTGCTCCCGCGGGCGAGCCTTAGCGTTAGCTTTGGCTTTGCGAGTATGCCGCCGAGTCGTCACCCATTCGCCCTGCTGCGAGGGCTCTAATGCCGGAGTCGGGGGAATAGTACCTTCACCTAGGGCATCCAGACTTTCCCCTGCAGAACCTGGACTGCTCTCACACTCACTACTTCTCTCTAGACTCTGGATGCGCTCCTCTAATGCTAAGATCTTCTCCATCAAAGAGCAAACTAGCTTACACTTCTCACAGATAAAATTATCGCTAACAACGGAGAGAGACTGACTAAACATGTCACACTTCACACACTGAGTGAACTGGATGTTCGCCATAATAGAGAAATTACGTACCTAATGTGGTTACTGTAGTGCGTGTTCGTGGTTCTGGTAAATGTCCTCCACTCACTGCTTTCAAACCCTCAGACAGGGAAAAAAGCGCTCTGGATACTTTACTTCTGTCTGTTTGCCTGAAGTCATTGCTTATGTCACTCCTCAGTAAACCTGTAAACAAAGATTTTCATCCATCCTACATCTTACTTTACAAGTCTGTCCATACAGCCAGTCATAAGTCATACTCATTCATCCATTTGTCACTCACAAAAATAAGTGCACCCCTCACATTTCAGCAAAAATTTTAGTATCTTCTCATGGGACAATACTATAGAAATTAACTTTGATATATTTAAGAGTCAATGTGCAGTTTGTATAGCAGTACAGATTTACTGCCCTCTAAAAATAACTCAACATACAGCGATTATTGTCTAAATAACTGGACATGAAAGTATTAATATTTTGTGTGAGACTCATTGTTATGTTGTGCTGCTTTAATCCTTCTGAGCATGGAATCACCAGAGCTGCACAGGTTGTTGCTGGGATTCTGTTCCACTCCTCTATAATGACATCACGTTAGACACTTGGCACTTCTCCACCTTTCGGTTAAGAAATCCCACAGGTGCTCAATAGGGTCCAGGTCTGGAGACATACTTGGCCACTTCATCAGCTTCACCTTCAGCTTCCTCAGCAAGGCAGTTGTCATCCTGGGGTTTGGGTTTGTTATTATGTTGGGAAACTGCCGTTCAGGCCAGTCTCTGAAGGAAGGGCATCATGTTCTGCTTCAGAATCTCACAGTACATGTTGGAATCCATGTTTCACATCAATGCACCTCTGCTCCCCACTACCAGCAGTACTCGTGCAGCCCAAGACCATGATGCTACCACCACCATGCTTGACTGTAGGCAAAACACAATTTTCTTGGTTCTCCTCACAAGAGTGTCACCACACATGCTGGACATCATCTGAGTTTATCTTAGTCTCATCAAACCACAGGACACGGTTCCAGTAATTCATGCTCTTGGACATGTTGTCTACAGCAAAATGTTTGCAGGGTTTCTTGTGAGGCAGCTTCAGAAGATGCTTCCTTCTGGCACGGCAGAAATGCAAACAGACTTGTTGCAGTGTGCGGTGTACGGTCTGAGAACTGACAAGTGGACCTCTAAAGCAATGCTGCAGTACTCATGCGTCTGTTTTTTGAAGCAGCTTCTGCATCTGACGCACAGCACAAGGACTCAGCATTTTTAATGGGCCCTGGCGAGGGCTGTTCCGAGTGGAACCTGTCTTGGAAAACCTTTGTATGACACTGGCCACTGTACTGTAACTCAGTTTCAGGGTGTCACCGATCTTCTTTTAGCCTCGGCCATATTTGTGGAGAGCAACAATTCTAATTCTCAAATCCTCACTTTGCTATGAGGTGCCATGTTGAACATCCAATGTTCAGTATGAGAGAATTGTACTCAAAACAACGAAATCTTAACTGCTTTACTACAAGATACCCAAATTTGTATGGTTCTGTCAAGCAAACAAAAACATGAACACAATGAATAGGATGTGTGGCTTTGCACGGGTAAATGATATACTGCTGTTATCACTTAGGGTGCACTAACTTTTTTTGGCAGCTATTTAGACAATAATGGCTGTAGTTATTTTTAGAGGTCAGAAAATGTATACTAAATATATACAGTATATTAATATATACTAAAATGGTTGCCGAAATATAAGGGGTGTACTCATTTTTGTAAGATTTTGTATGTATCTATTCATCCATCTGTCTGTATGTTCATTTGTCCATCTGTCCATTCATCCAACCATTTGTGCACCACTGTATTCTTTGTCTATACTGTATATACCAATCCATTAATGTATCCATTTAGGTTTTCTATACACCAAATTGCATTTCAGTTATCAAATTTATTATCTGTATTTAAAACTTATCTACTCATTCATTCATCCATCCATCCATCCAGCCAGCCAGCCAGCCAGCCAGCCAGCCAGCCATCCATCCATCCATCCATCCACCACTGTCTTCTTAGTCCATATAGCAAAGCTATTCATTTGGCCTTCTGTCCATCCATTCATTCCATTCTGTTGACCAGCCTATTTATCCATCCATCCATCCATCCATCCATCAATCCATCCATCCATCCAATTCTGTTGATCTGCAACCAGTCTGGTTTTAGTCTGTATGCTACGGTGGCCGAGAAGTGCAAAACTAATTAACAAATCAGAAAACACTAACGAATCCGCAAACAAAATAACGAATGCAAAAACAAAATAACAAATCAGAAAACACCGAATGACAGGTGTCTCGTTCAATGATCGGTAAGTGTTCCATTCACAAACTATACCTACCTTTTCCGGTTTGTCTGAATTGTCGTTGTGTTTTCGGATTTGTTAAGTAATGGACACTTATATTTATCTCATTTACTCTCATTTACTTCTCTTGTATTGCTCAGTGCTCCCTTCTCCTCCACACCTTACTACTTCTTCAGGACCTTTCTTTCCATCACCTTCTCCTTGAGCTTCATGTTTTCTCTCAGATGCATTCTAGATCAGTCTTTTTGAAATGAGACACAGAAAGAGCGAGAGAATTAGCAGCAAATTAACTTGCTCGTTAATGATTGGTCCAGGGAGTCAGCGAGTGTGATTTCCCTGATGGGACAGTAAAGAGTGGGCGCCCTCCTTTTCCATCTGTCAAGTGTGAGAACACACACACACACACACACACACGCACACACACTCTTGGCCTGAAAAGGGCTGCCCTCAGTTAAATAGACCTCCATTTTCTTATATAAAGAGACGATTAGTCTTACACTACACCTCCCTAACCTACTTCAATGTCGTAAGCTTTTCCTGTGCTGAGTAATACATTGTTAGATGTTGAGGATTCTATAAATGAAGGTAGAGAATCTAATGAACAAAACCAGGTTCAGCAAATATGTGAGCAGCAAACGGCCTCATGGTCTTGATTTGCATACTCTACCCTGATTGGTTCTTGTGTTTTATGATGTAATACTACTCACATTTTATGTATTCTGGATGTTTTAGTGGTTAAACTTCTGCAGTGACAAATAGAGAGAGAAAGAGAGAGAGAGAGAGAGAGAGAGAGAGAGAGAGAGAGAGAGAGAGAGAGAGAGAGATTGTGTGTGTGTGTGTGTGTGTGTGTGTGTGTGTGTGTGTGTGTGTGTGTGTGTGTGTGTGTGTGTGTGTGCTGAGTGATGCAGTGGTATGACTGAACAGATGGGGTGGCTCTGGTATGGCGAAGTTGACACAGTACAGATTGTCTCTCAGACACTCTCTCTCCCTCTCTCCCTCTCTCTCTCTCTCTCTCTCTCTCTCTCTCTCTCTCACGATTGACAGTGTTCTGTGAAAGTGTAAATTCATGCAGGATCTCTGCGTACAAATGAGTCGCAGAGAAAAACACAGCTTCGGAACATGCCAGCGTGTTTGTGTGTGTTTTTTATCTATCTGAAAGCTGTTCCCCTTTTTCTTGATATTCCTCTTCTTTTATTCCCCTCTCTCTCTCTTGTTTAATCCTCCTAAAGGTAAAATTAAGTACTCAGAGCAGGTGTACGATGCGTGTATGGATGCGTTCGACTGTCTGCCGTTGGCCGCTCTGATGAATCAGCAGTTTCTGTGCGTGCACGGTGGCCTCTCGCCTGAGATCCACACGTTAGATGATATCAAGAAGGTGCTCACACACACACACACACACACACACACACACACACACACACACACACACACACACACACACACACACACACACACATGAATATGCAGATGGATTAAGTCTCTGAATAAACATTTCTTTCAAAGAGGAAAATGACCTTTATGTCCTAAATTAATAAATCATTCTGCCCGGCTTGTTCTGTGGTGTCTCATACCTGCATTGCGTCATAATCAGATTTTTACCTCGCGTGCATACACAAACGCTGCATTAAATGTCATTTAGTCATTATTTATTTGTTAATTTTTTCTTTGTTTAGTTATTTACCCAAGGTTACTAAAATATGTAATACAAAGTATCTAAAAAATAAACCCCAAAAACCAATGGCCTTGTGCAAAAGATGTCTATCGTATCAAAACCATCTAAAATTTGCTGATGTAAATGGACTTTATTAATTAAAAGTGATTACACAAACCGCATCAGCAGGTCTGAGATACATTTTAGCGAATACATCCGCCTCGCTAAGTCTCATGTGAAACCAAACCTCTCACAAAACATTACAAATCAACACAATGCCCTCCAGGTTCTTGTGCAAGTGTTTTCTTGTAAGGATCAATCAGAAATCAAAATTTCACTGAGATGACGGAAACAAAAAAAAGTGTGGGACTTCAGATGTCATATGCAAACCATCTTTTGCATAAAACAGAACCAGAGAATAAAACATTAACACAAATATATATATAATCTTCTTCTTCTTCTTTCGGCTGCTCCCATTAGGGGTCGCCACAGCGGATCATCCGTCTCCATACCCCTCTGTCCTCTACATCTGCCTCTTTTACACCAACTACCTGCATGTCTTCCCTCACCACATCCATGAACCTCCTCCTTGGCCTTCCTCTTTTCCTCCTACCTGGTGGCTCCATCCTCAGCATTCTTCTACCAATATAATTTATGTCCCTCTTCTGCACATGTCCAAACCATCTCAATCTCGCCTCCCTCACCTTGTCACCAAAACATCCTACATGCGCTGTCCCTCTAATAAACTAAATTCTAATCTTGTCCATCCTCGTCACTCCCAACGAAAACCTTAACATCTTCAGCTCTGCTACCTCCAGCTCCACCTCCTGTCTTCTGCTCAATGCCACTGTCTCTAATCCATGCATCATCACAGGTCTCACCACAGTCCTATAAACTTTCCCTTTCATTCTTGCAGATACCCTACTATCACAAATCACTCCTGTCAATCTTCTCCACCCACTCCACCCTGCCTGCACTCTTTTCTTCACTTCTCTAACACACTCTCCATTACTTTGCACTGTTGACCCCAGGTACCTGAACTCCTCCACCTTCTCCACCTCTTCTCCCTGCAACTGCACCACTCCACTGCCCTCCCTCTCAATCACACACATGTACTTTGTCTTACTCCTACTGACTTTCATTCCCCTTCTCTCCAGCGCATATCTCCACCTCTCCAGGCTTTTCTCAACCTGCTCCCTACTCTCACCACAAATCACAATATCATCCGCAAACATCATAGTCCAGGGAGACTCCTGTCTGACCTCTTCCGTCAACCTGTCCATCACCACTGCAAACAGGAAAGGGCTCAGGGCCGATCCTTGATGTAGTCCAACCCGCACCCTGAACCAGTCTGTCGTTCCTATTGCACACTTCACTGCTGTCACACTGTCCTCCCTCCTGCACCACCCTCACATACTTCTCTGACACACCTGACTTCCTCATACAGTACCACAACTCCTCTCTCGGCACCCTGTTGTACGCTTTCTCTAAATCCACAAACACACAATGCAACTCCTTCTGTCTTTCTCTATACTTCTCCATCAACATTCTCAAAGCAAATAATGCGTCTGTGGTGCTCTTCCTCGGCATGAAACCATACTGTTGCTCACAGATGGTCACCTCTTCTCTCAGCCTGGCTTCCACTACTCTTTCCCATAACTTCATGGTGTGACTGATCAACTTAATTCCCCTGTAGTTACTGCAGATCTGCACATCTCCCTTATGCTTAAAGATGGGTACCAGCACACTCCTTCTCCATTTCTCAGGCATCCTCCCACCTTCCAGAATCTTGTTAAACAATCTGGTTAAAAACTCCACTGCCATCTCTCCTAAACATCTCCATGCTTCACAAATATATATATATATATATATATATATATATATATTATATATATATATATATATATATATATATATATATATATATATAATATAAACAAAAAGTGTTATCAATGTAAAACCCAGGACCTGGGAGAAGTTTAAGGATCTGTGTGTTGGAAGTTTTGATTAGGCTCAAGGTCGTAAAGAGGTAAATGGTCAAAACGCACATCAAACACAGAACTTGCATATACACAATAGTTTTCAAGGATTCGCAACAATCGTTAGCTCTAATCGGCTTTGTGTATCTCGTAAACAGGAAGTGCTTACGATGTCAGTGAGTACTTCCAAACTTAGGACAGTAATATTATTTGGATATTCTGTGTGCAACAGATTCAACAAACTGAATTAAGATTTATCAGTGGATGCATTCGATTAGAAGTGTAACTGTGTAAATGTGTTTGATTAAGATATTGGCAGAAAAAACCCCAAAAAACAATATTGTGTAAAAGCCACACTGCAAAATATTTTATTTTGGCAAAATATATGTAGATCAGAATTCTCTTTTTATGAAGAAAAATAGTAAGATTAATAAGCTTAATTAATATTACACATTTTGAAAATACTGTATGTTAAGAAATTTATATGAAATGTAATCTTTCTTATTAAAGCATGAGCCCCTTGAAAAAAATCTCTGATCACAAATGAATGGGCTAAATGATTTTTAGTCATGGCTACAGACAGAAAGAGTGAAACACACTTTTTGATCGAGAGCCATAACAAATGTGTGTGTCGAGACCGTTTAGATTATTTAGGGAATATCATGAGATGTTACAAAACAAATCATGGGCTAAAGGTGAAAGAGGATCTACAGAGCAGAGGAAGTGAAAGTACCTGGAAGCTATCCTGGAAGATATTTTTATTAACACAGAAAACTAGCTAATAAGTGTTAATTTCATCATTATCAATGAGCAGAAAAAAAGTTTTTTAAAACATTCAGCGGTCAATAATTTGCAAAACTTTGCATGAATTTATACAGCGATCAACCTGCTACTGATACTAAAGTTTTATACTAAAGTTATATTCACTATACTGGAGATTTTAAATTATGTTTTTTGGATGTCCGGTATTTTGATCCGTTCTAATTTAGCCGCCTAATTAGGGTACCTAACTTTACTAGCACCCGTGTGGCTGAATGAGATTTCCACACATCTCCACAAGCACACTCCAGAATCTAGTGGAACATTTTCATGGAAGAGTGGAGGTTGTTCAAAAAGCACTTACAAATCTTATACTCATTAGTCCAAAAACCTTTGCCTATATAGTGAATCATGTTTTATTATTAACTTTTTTTTTTTCATTCTATTTTTTCTCCTACCTACTTCCTTATTTACCTTATTTGATATTGTTTATTTTCTCTTTTGTCTTTCCATTATTATTTTGTATTTTGGAGGTAAATTACAATGTGTGACACAATAAATAAATAAATAAATTAAAATTAATAATTATATAAATTTTTTATATAATATATATATATATATATATATATATATATAAAGAGAGAGAGAGAGAGAGAGAGAGAGAGAGAGAGATACTGATTAATTTATAATAGGTAATGAATACTATGAAATGACGGTTATTATTTATAAGTGACGGTTATAAGTTATTATTAGGCCCGAATTTATAAAGTGTGAATCATTTCCTTTATGTGTGTATTTACTGTTAATCCTCAAAATACAGGTGTGTATGTGGTCAAAGAGATATTTTGCTTTAGTGTTTTATTTACCTCTCTCTCTTTCTGTGTCTCTCTCTTTTTTCTCTGTTCATGCGCTCTCCAGCTGGACCGGTTTAAAGAGCCTCCAGCCTTTGGGCCCATGTGTGATCTTCTGTGGTCAGATCCACTAGAGGACTTTGGCAATGAGAAGTCGCAGGAGTATTTCAGCCACAACACGGTCCGTGGCTGCTCCTACTTCTACAGGTAACTGTGTGTGTGTGTGTGTGTGTGTGTGTGTGTGTGTGGTGTGTGTGTGTGTGTGTGTGTGAGAAAGAAGTGGTCTCCATAATGTGATAGACAGAATGGAAAGTTGGCTCTTTCCAAAAGACCTTTTTTTGTCCCTCTTTTATAGCATGTCTTAAAGAAAGCGTTATGTAAAAACAAACGCCTTCAAAACTATCGTGAAAAATACAGCTGGAAATACAAAAAGATTCTGCATCTTTGGTCTATAAAGACAGAAAACAGTTCACATAAATACAGCACATCCAGCTCTATTGTTGTTTGTGCATGTGATTATATGGGATTTCTTTCAGTGCCTATATAAAGCCTAGGGATGCTTTTTTTTTTTAGCTGCTAGCACACATTTTATTGGTAATCTTATAAAAAAGTGGTGCTGCAAGCCTTTTCTGTAACATCAAACTCTATAAAAGAAAAGACTACTGACTGACATCAAGTGCTTTTCTTCATCCTGACCAATCAGAGTGCAAGCTAGCATTCAGGAGGAGAAAAGAAAGTGGACAGTGATGTCTTGTTAGTGAGTGAATAAATAGTTGGACATTGGGCCATAAGATTCATATTATTTCAAAATGAGGAACTGATGCACTGTAGGTGAGGAGGCCTGGGGTGCAGTCAGTGTTCCAATTCTTTCCAAAGGTTTTCAGTAACGTTATGGTCAGAGCTCTATAGCAGGCCACTCAAGATCAACTAGACTTCATGTAAAGCATATTGTCATTGAGCTGACTTTGTGCACAGGGGCATAATGATGCTGCTACTTTGGGTCTCCTTTTTTAAGTGAAAAGAAAATTGACCTTCATCTTGAACTTCATCCTGGTTCATCTTAAACCAGTGGTAATTTTGTTTTGTTAACGACTGTTCTGCCATCTTGGCGTGTGAACTTTCCAACAGAAAAGCAGTCCAGGTCCTTTTCGTGTTGGAATATTCAGCAGCTGTGCGCTCTGGGCGATTAGGTATAGTGTGAAAATAAGCCCACGTCTGTAATTGGAATTGTAAAGCAACCCAAGCAGCGGTCAGGCTCAGCAAAACAAGAATTCCCACGATCCCATGGGAAAATCTGGCAATCTGCTGTTACTATGGTGACCAGCTACTACTGCTGAGAGTGAGAGAAAGAGAGTGAGAAGCGAGAGAGGAATAAATATATAAATAAATACAAGCAATAGAGATGGATTTTGCAGTCTCTCATCTTATGAAATCAGACATCAATGAATGGGAGAATGGCCGAGATGGAGTGTGTGCGAGTGTGTGTGTTGAACAAATCATCTGGAACTCATTATAGTGAGAGAAAATGTTGCCTGGGTTCTGTTGAGACATTTTGCCATGTCTTGTGGAAAAAAAAAAAAAACAAGTCCATTATCATGGCGTTTATGGTATTTGGTAAAGTATATCAAATAATCTCAATCATCTAATTTGGAGATGCCACTGTAGGGGTCAGTAATTTAATATACTGAACTCGAAATTATGCCCAACTACTGTATGCCAGAATGCAACATAAAGGGGGTGTTATTTATATTCTAGCAAGTTAGATGCAACGCACGACACCACCATCCTGGTATTAGGGCCCAGGAAGCCTTTCAAAATAAGGACACAAGTTTGTTACAATGACAAGGCAGAGACGAAGAATTCTATACAGTAAACAGAACCAATACAGGCATGTCCCCATTGACACACAAATACTAAAACTTGACTTTTTTTTAAAGTAGCTACATATACACTTTGGTCATGACTTGATGTACAGGAAAATACATGTTCATGAAAATATCATAAAAAGAGGGTCTATAACAACCAAATGCAAGGCTAAGGCTCACTCGAGGGGGTAGCACACTCCCTACACGAACAATGCGCTTTCACACGTGTGCACAGCAAACACTAGGGAAAAAGTGCCAACACCACAGTGCTCCAACTCACAAAGTGCTCCGTTCACCCAGGTGCATAGCCTTCCTCTCGGAACGCTCCGCCTGAGAGACATACAGTTTAATCTGACAAGAACCAAGAACAACACTGACCAAAACAAATAGTGCAAAAAAAGAAAAAATAAGACAAACAGCAGTTTGTCCCCAAAGTTGACTGTCCAGATCAGAACAATGCTGAAACAACGAAAATACTATTTCTAAAAATCAGCTAAGAACACACACAATGGTGAAGCTACAATTTGCCTTGAAATACAGACAGAAAAAGTCAGCCTCCTACCTGAGAACCCTTTGTAACTCAAGACTGGAAAGGACACCCACGGCATCGGGAGCAAGCTAATTAAAAAAAAACCAAAGTTAGCTTAGTTCCACGACTACGATGATTGCGCACCCATGAGGACCCCTATCTCGACAACAGGAACTCAGGTAACTGAAGAGGGTATCAACAGAACTTACTACAGTGCCTTTCTGGGCATTTAAATACTACAACCAATTAGACATCTAATTAACCACCTGTTGAACAATACAACGCCCACACGCAGGGACAGGCTATTCTACCCTGTCACAGAGAGAAGACACTGGATTTTAGAAACCAGAGCATGATTTGAGAAATGCAGTGTACCCTGTGTTGTTAAGTCGTTCTGGAAAGAGTTTACTCTTTTCTGTTAACTTCGAGAGTTGATTCACAAATACAAGGCGTTTTTTTTGTTTTTTTTTTCCTTTTCTTGTTCTTCCCACATTTCAACATCTGGTTCATCTTCAGAAAGCCTTTGCTCTGGTCTGATTTGCCTTTAAATCAAACAAAGTTAATGACCTACACTCTATTGACAAAAGTATTGAGACACCTGATTTCTTTACCCGTGTGGTTCTTCCCAAAACAACCACAAATTTGGAGGAACACAATTGTATAGAACGTCTCTGGTTGCATTTGTTAGAGAAGTGAAGAAAAGAGTGCAGGCAGGGTGGAGTGGGTGGAGAAGAGTGATAGCAGGAGTGATTTGTGATAGAAGAGTATCTGTGAGAGTGAAAGGGAAAGTTTATAGGACTGTGGTGAGACCTGCGATGTTGTATGGATTAGAGACAGTGGCATTGAGTAAAAGACAGGAGGTGGAGCTGGAGGTAGCAGAGCTGAAGATGTTGAGGTTTTCGTTGGGAGTGACGACGATGGACAGGATTAGAAATGAGTTTATTAGAGGGACAGCGCATGTAGGACATTTTGGAGACAAGGTGAGGGAGGCGAGATTGAGATGGTTTGGACATGTGGATAGAGCCACAAGGAAGGAGGAAAAGAGGAAGGGCAAGGAGGAGGTTTATGGATGTGGTGAGGGAGGACATGCAGGTAGTTAATTTGAAAGAGGCAGATGAAGAGGACAGGGGGGTATGGAGACGGATAATTTGCTGTGGCGACTCCTTATGGGAGCAGCCGAAAGAAGAAGTCATCTCTTGTTGAATTAAAATTGCAGTTTCCCTTTACTTGAACTAGTAGACCAAAACCTGTTCCAGCGTGACTTTGTACACAAATTCAGCTCCATACAGATATGTATCACATGGGTTAGAAAGAAGATCTCCTGCTATAGAGCTCTGACCTCGACCCTACTGAACACCTTCGGGCTGAATGTGAACGCTGACTGCACCCCAGACCTCCTCACCTCACCTACATCTTCACCTGACTTTACTAACACTTTTGCAGTTGAATGAGCACAAATCTCCACACGCACACTATAAATTCTAGTGTAACATTTCCCCAGAAGAGTGGAGGTTATTATAACAGCAAATGGAAACTCAGTGTGGAATGGGATGTTCAAAAATTACATACCAATCTAGGAAACTAGGAAAACAGAATAGGGGTCGAACATAAACATGCAAATGTGCAATAACATTGACGAGACCTCCCAAAGAGAGAAAAGACTTAGTAGGAACTGGGGGAACACACCAATCACAACTCAAACCTTCAGAACAATGAGTTTCATCTTAACCTTAATAACTAGTAAAATGAACGCCTATAATTAAGCATTTTTACAAAAGCAAGTGTGGATATTGCCAGAATTACGCATAGCGCCACAGGATCTACGGCTTCCATCAGCCCCTGCTTGTCACATGACCTAATCACATGTCACTGATACATTCAAGGCATTTGGCAGACACCTTTATCCAAAGCAACTTACAGCTACAACTGAGCAGTTACGGGTTAAGGGCCTTGCACAAGGGCCCAGCAGATGCAGCTTAGTTTGGTGTTGCTGGGATTCGAACTCATGGGCTTTTGGTCCAAAGTCCAATACCTTAACTTGTAAATAGTTGTAAAATAAATACTTGTAAAATAAATCTCAAGGGGTAATTGGTTTCCCTTTTTGACATAATTTATTATTTATTTTAAAACCCGTAATAACTGGTCAGGATACATAAACAAAAACACGTTGAGCCGTTTGGGAGCCGAAAGAGTCGATTCGTATTGGTGAGCTGAGCCAAATGAGTTTGGCTCAATAAAAAGGATTTGAAGGATGCAGTTCCCGATGTGGTACAAGTTCGCTATTACAACTATTGCACAGACAGTAAGTATACTGTACACAGTGACATAAACATATGAATAAAACTATTATTTACAGAATACAATTATAATTTATTTACACGTCTTTTTGTACAGAGAGAAAGGGAAACATAGAGCAAATAGAAAAATAGAATATAAGGAATTCTGGGATCGGATCAGACATAGCAGAAGCTGTTGGAGTTGATTTGAATAAAGTGCAGAAATTTGCACTTGTTTGTGCACATGTGAGCAGAATGAGGTTTCGCAGGTCAATGGGTTGTAAAATCCATCCACCATTTCTTTTTTTAGACCATTTTACAGGAAAAATACTTCTTCAAACTATCTTCCTAACTGAATCTCTGTTATTTATGTGTAACAGAAGCACTGAGCATAAATCTGATCTCAGCATCTTCAGGAAAGTGATGCTCTACAGATCAGCTCATTTATAATATTTGTAGGGCCAAAATATTAACAAAATAAATTTACATTTCGAAGTATTAACGTTAAAAAGGAAAACTATTTTATGCTAAATTAGATTTACATCCTGTAATCTCTACATCATTATCTTGTTTTGGTAATGCACACAGAAATACAATATTTATTTTATTTTATTATTATTTTTACATGTTTTATAATTATAAGTATGTGATTTAAATATGAAATATATGGGTAATATATTTTGCCATTTGTTGAAAATGTTGAATCTTTCATATAGTTCTGTTACTTGCAAAAGAAAAGTGGACTTGTGGACTTTAACCTCAAATGCCAACTCAAAAATAAATTATTTAAAGTTATTTATTGAAAGTTTATATATTTATGAGCAGAGAATTTTCCCACTTTGCTGAGATAGAGAGAGAGAGAGAGAGAGAGAGAGAGAGAGAGAGAGAGAGAGAGAGAGAGCAGGTAAGTAAGCACAGTGTAGGATTTCTGCTTGTACTGTGATTGCAGATTTATTTTCTACACTAAATGGACAAAAGTTTCTGGATCTAAGATTTATATGTGCTTTTTGAACATCCCCTACCACATTTAGTCCCCATTCCTGTCTTGTTCTAATAACCTCGTCTTCTGGGAAGATGTTCCACTAGTTGTTGGAGTGTGCTTGTGGAGATCTGTGTGAGATTCAGCCACAAGGGTGTTAGTAAAGTAGGGTACTGATGTAGGTGAGGTGAGGAGGCCTGTGGTGCTTTGGGTTGAGTTCAGAGCTCTATAAAAGGCCACTCAAGAGCTTCACATGTAGATCCATGTACAGTAAACCAAATATCTGTAGCAGTGGTGAACAGTAACTAAATAAATGTAATTAGTTACTGAAGTATTTCCATTTGAGGAGACTTTTACTTTACATTAGCTACATTTCAAAGAAATATCTTCCTTTTTACTACATTTTGCGAAATCAGTCGATCCTTTTTATTTCTGAGTGGATAAAAACTGGACAATCAGACAGCAAGCCACCAATCAGAGCGTTGATAAGTATCTACTTATCACCCACTTATTGTTTGAGAGTAATAACTGATGGTAGAAACTCCTGACTTTATCCTAATTGGCGCAATTTTTTGAAGTAAATGAAAAGGTTTTGGGCTCATGATAGTTTTAATAGATATCAATGAGTGTTTGACTCATTAATATCATCCTATTAATAGATTGCTGTGCTGAGAGTCACATTAGAGTCTTTTCACATAAATTAAGCAAAGAGTCTTGTGAAAAAAATAATAAAAGGAACATCATAGCCATAAGAAGTCATAGTACTTTGGATACATTTAAAGGCAAATACTTTTGTATTTTTACTCAAATAAAAGTTTAAAGGGACACTTTTACTGGAGTGATATTTTAACGAATGTATCTCTATTTTAACTCAAACAAGTCAAGTCAAGTCAAGTTTATTTCTATAGCGCTTTTCACAACAGACATGGTCTCAAAGCAGCTTTACAGAAATCAACAGTTAAGGTGAATGGTGTGTATTTATCCCTGATGAGCAGCCGTGGCGACTGTGGCAAGGAAAAACTCATTTAGATGTTATGAGGAAGAAACCTTGAGAGGAACCAGACTCAAAAGGGAAACCCATCCCCATCCAACCACATGGTTTGTGTACTTCGTCTACCACTGCTTCTTGGAGTTCGCTTTGTGCACGTGGGCATTGCCACACTACAGGTCTGTGTCTTCTAGTTCAAGTGAAGGAAGAATTTGGCACGTATGGCAGGAAAAGTCACGTGATTTGTTCATATAGTTTATAATATTAACTTTGTCTGATTCAGTTAAGGGAAGACACTTTATAATCTCAGTCACATGTCTTCACTTGTGATACACTTTTATGT